>JAOWBU010000347.1:0-25000 GCA_026212405.1 Petrea volubilis
TTTTTTGGCATCTGCAACAATAAAGATAACCGAGATCATAAATCCAAAATAAACACATCACTGTAATAGCAGCCTCTATGAAAAAAAGGTATCAGAGAAATGAAAACATTACTTTCCATCCTCTCATAAGCATCGAAAAAATCATCTGGGTCTTGTAGTTGATCGATGTTCAGAGTTGTTTCTAAGCTCACAGAAGGCTGACTGTGGATAAAGTACCGAATTGTTATAATAAACCTAAATCTGTTAAGCCCAACTTAGGCCAACATAAAAGATCAAAAATTTATGAGCTTCAGTCTTCACCTGACGCTGGTCTTCAAAGAAAATGGAGCCCTCTTTCGAGCAAGGCCGAGACCTTGTCTTCTCTCTTGAGGCCTATCCTTACCTTTTGCCGCAATAGCATTAGAAATGCCCATATTTTCAGCAAAACTAGCAAGATTAGATTCCAAAAACTCTGCTCCACCATCCACAATTCTCTTTGCCTCGTTCATGAGCTTCTCAGGGCTCTTTAACTCCTATGACAAACAAAATACATATACCAACATTCACATGCTGTCTTACTTGTTGCATATAAGTCGTCATAATTTAGTGAACTACTTAACCAACTTCAGTCAGGTGAGTGGCAATCACAAACTGTTAGAAGACAAATCTGAACACGGTTGACTATCTTTGGTCTTTCTGCTCGTTTACGTTTCAAGCCAGCACTAGAATGCTACCAAACAGTCAGCAGTTAGACGGAAGCTGGGCTGTCCTCCACAATTTTATTTTTTACTTTTAAAGGAAAAAAGAAAAAGAAGAAAAATATATATATATACATACACTCGCATGCGCTTAGAGAGGGCATTGTCAGGTGCAAAGTTTCATTGTTTGTAAATAAAATTGCGTTATTTCACGCATAAAATAGCAGAAAATGAAATCCGTACCAGACAAATTTCGCTGATCAAAGGACAAACAAGTTTTTATACCAGAACATAAGGTAATGCATTCTGGTAGCACTTATACTCAACTGGAGCTGGATAATTGATAAATGAACTAAATTAGAATAGAGGAACTGACTATACCAGGGATTTCATGAAATTGTGAATGGAATCTAGGTCTTTGTAATCCCCCGGCACTGGAACATCCGCTGAAGTCCTAATCGTCCGGGGAAAGAGCGACGGCCCATTGAGCCCGCTCAGTGGGTCGACGGAGTCGGAGACCACCGCCTCGCTCGCCATCGACATTGTATCTCTCCGTACTGCACGCGTGTGTGTGTGTGTGTGTGTGTGTGAGAGAGAGAGAGAGAGGTGTTTGGAGGGTTGATTTTGTATTTCGAATTTCAGTGCGCACCGAGCGCGAGCGGGATACTGAAAGGGTTCCTGTATCAATGAAGCGCATTATGTCAGATGCACGCTTTTACAATTATGGTGAAATTCTGAAATACCACTCAAAATCCATAAAAGAGACAAAAACTCAAATAAATATATATATATATATATATAATTTTTTTTGTTTCCATGGATGAATTGAATCTAATAAAATTTTGGTCAGGATTTTTAATATATTCATCAATATAATTTGGAAAAAATATATTAAGTCAAGAGTTTAACACACCACCAATGCACTCGTGCAGTCAGAATCCGAGCTTCTAATGATATTATTCATATTTTTTAAAATAAAATACATGTTTATTAGACCAAAGATCCTCGAACGAGAAGCTATAATGTCAGCAACGAGCCCAGCCCAAATCAGACAGAAACAGCCCATGTAAACCAAACACTTCCAAAATAATATATTCATTTGAAAAACATCAAACACTTGCCGAATTTTGCAAAACCTCTCTCTCTTTTTTTTTTTTTTTTGTTTTGGTAAGGACAAAACCTCTGTTTCACCAACGGTGAAATGTGCTAATTTGTGAAGTGTTAAACCACAAAAGAGGGTGAAAAAAGTGAAGTTTTGAGCCCCATGAATGGCGAAGTATTTGTTTTTAGGTGAGACTTTTTGATATCTGCTTTACTGCTCTCTTGCTGCTGCTATATTATTCGGCGTTTGAGGTCAAATAATTTTTAATTAATCGCAATTTTTTTTTTGGGGGTACGCCATGATTGCTTTCGTGCATGCAGGTTTCATTGTTTGGCTCTTAGAATATGGCTATATAGTTTTTGCTCAAGATTCTCTGTTAAAGAAATGGGAATCATAGAAGCATGTTTGAAATTTTAATGGAATTTACTTGCTGATGTCTGCCTTTATTTATTTATTTATTTATTTTCGATTTTCATTTGTAGCTTGTGAGCTGTGGTAAGATACTGATTTCGGGGGAGATAGAGAGAGAGAGAAGCATTTGGCGAAGCATTTTCAATTTATCATGTCGGAGTCAAATGCAAGGAAAAGGAATCTGCCCTCATGGATGAGTTCCAGAGAAGAGGAAAATGATGATAGTGTAAAATCGAAGCAACCAAGAAACCATGAAAAGTCAAACAAGAATCAAAGTTCATTTAATAGTGAACGCAAAGGCGAGGGAAAATCTGCATCTGCTACCAGCTCAGGTGCCTCAGATTTCTCAAAACTCATGGTAATGAAGTAATTTGGTCACAAATTGTCTATTTTTCTTGCTGATAAAGTTTTAGGAATTTGGTTTTAGCAATTAATTAGTATACGATCATGTTTTATTGTAGGAAGGTGTAGTGTTTGTTCTATCTGGGTTTGTGAATCCAGAGCGCGGTGTTCTGAGGTCGCAAATGCTGGAAATGGGGGCTGAATATCAACCTGATTGGAACTCAAATTGCACACTTTTAGTATGTGCATTTGACAACACTCCAAAGTTTAGGCAGGTTAAAGCTGATGGTGGAACTGTTATATCCAAGGTTAAACACATTCTGCTTTGAACTATGATTTGTTTTGTAACATGGACAGATAATTTCCATCTTGTTTGTTTGATGGTGATCTGAAATAAAAGTTCAATTTTTGCTATTTTTCATGCTAAATCTTAGGTTATTGACTGAATGTAGCCATTGTTTCTTTTCTTCTGTGGTTAGAACATCCTGTTCCTATCCTTTAACAGTTGATTATTTACTCATAATCATGAATAAGAATTGCTGGATTAGTGAAAAATTCTTTAAGTAGCTATGTAGTAGCGCCCTCAATCAGTCAACCATGTTTCTGGAAATTGTAACCAATCAACAATGTTTGATCTGTCAGTGATCCACCTTCAATAACCACAGGAAAACATTATACCCCCAAAGAACTTTTTCTAAGTACTCTCCTTTTGTGCTGAAACCCTTAAACATTGCTCACATTTTTAAGGTGTAAATTGCCATCTTTAACTTGAAATGTCCGTTGTTCTCTCTCATTTTGAATTTATATCATCAACTTACTGTTTTCAGTTGCTTCTCATTGGGCTCTTCGACATTTCAGATAATATTTGTCTCATTACTCTGCATCTCATAAGCACTCTCTGATTTCTTCATGCATTTTCCCCATGCTTTAGAGAGATTTCCCCATACTCTTTCAATGCACTTTTTCCTAACTTCTAATGCAATTTCTTCTACATGTTTTTGTTGTTCCAATGCTTCAAACTTGCTCAAGATTTGTTTCTCAAAATATGCTTATTTCTTTCTTTCTTCGTTCCTCATTTTATTAACTATACCCAATCATTTACTGCCTTAGAGATGGTGACAGTTTTTCAACTGGTTTAGGAGTGGATATCAGAGTGTTATAATGGAAGGAAACTTGTCGATATTGAGCCATACCTACTACATGCTGGTAAACCATGGAGGAGGCAATCAATTTCACATGAAGCTAGAGAAGGTCCCTCATCTCTTTAACCCCAACAACTCCGCCCCCCCCCCCCCCCCCCCCCCCCGCACAACACACACACACACCAAACAAATCTAGGTATTCATAAATAATATATCTATGTATATCTAAATATATGTACTTCTGCCTATTTAGCAGTTCTCAGCATCTCTAGTCCTTATCAGTGACTGTCGATTTGTTTAATTCTTGTTCTTTTTAATGATGCTAAAGAAAGATCATCTCTGTATGTTATGTTATATGGAACTGATTGGGTAGAGTTCAATTTGTTTATTTTAGTAAGGAGAATTGAAGAAAAGGAGACCCTTTGACTCTTTGAGTACTCCCTGGAAGATTTTGTACCTGGTTGGATGGGTATCGAGTGAACTTATCCCTTATTTTTCTCATTGTGTTAGTATATTTCTGCTTTCATCCCTGTACCTTTTACCTATGGGTTTATTGAGGAGGAGTCAGAACAGAGTGTTTCATGAGTCAGCATGCCTAGGGAAGAGATTTGATGCCTCAGCTGTGTTGTTACCGGAAGGGGCTGGTTTTGTGTATATAAGGACATTGCCTATTAGCCCCATAGATTGTGAGCTTGTGGCATACTTTAGATGTGTTGTCCTCAAGTTTATGGTGATATCCGATTCCATATCAATCATTGAGATGAAACCGATATATGCTTTTCATTTTCAGGAATGAGCTCTGGGCTCTGGGAATTGAGGTTGCAACAAGTTCGGATATTATCTATGAGATATTTTTTTGATTCAGTTCCTGGATAAAGGCGGTTTTTGGTGAAAAGTGGTACAAATGGATCCGCTGTTACATTCGACCATTAGTTCTCAAAAATAATTCATGTAAACCTGTTATGTATTTGCAAAATCTAGATGCCTGAAGCTAGGAGATTCTTGATATCTTGTCATCTTGGTTCCCTTTCACTACATTTGCCTTGAAAGTTTTCAGGGAGGTTTTACTGTTTGTTTTTCCAGCAAATGATGAAACTGGTATTGTTTTAAACTAATCTCTTTCGAAAGTTATTAAGTGAAGAGGGAGTTTTTGGTCACAATATGCTCTTCCTTGATTTGGCCATCTGTAGCAACTAGATTGCAAGTTGATCTGGATTTCTATCTGGCTTTGGGTTTCTTGGCGTCAGTGAAACAAAGGAAATTCTTGCTGGAAGCATCTGAGAGAATGTTATGCCCCCCACCCTAACTCCCAGGCACAGGAAGGGGGAAAACAGGGAAACGAAAGAAGAAGACTGATAAAAATTTCAGAGATTCTGAGAAGGCTGGCCTGGGTGGAAAGTGAAAAGGCAGTGAATACCTTAGCTCAGTGTATTATATCTGACTTGTGTACATCTAGTTCACAACCTGTTCTGCATATCAGGCATGATTCTTCTAGTTGGGGTTCGGATGAGGTTTTTACAATCTATTCCAACTTTTATGATTCATTAGCCCAGTATATTGTTTCATTAAATACACTGACTATGCCCTTCATTTTAGTTACTCATAAAACTTTGTTCAACTTAGAATGCCACCTCCTTGGAGGACACAAACTTTGCTGCTGGTTATTGTTGTTTCACTTTTACACTCGTACAGTTGAGATCTCCTCTTCCTATGAGATTACAATCCAACTAACTATGAATTTCTACTTTCAGATGTAAAACCATCAACGTCTAGTAAAACCTTGAAAAAAGAAGAGAAGGGACCGCATTCAAAGAAGGCTACTGGCTCCTCCAAGGTAATCATATTTTTGCCTCTTTGTGGGAAATACATTTTCGATTGGTTTTGTCGGGGTATATAAATCTTTCCTTAATTTTTATGAATCTTATTTACCTCTTCTATTGTTGGGGGCCCATGTTCATATTTTCTGTCTTCTAATTGTTTAATTGAGAGAGAAATTTGTATTCCCATTTATTAGTTTCTTTTGAGAACTGGTGCTGGCGAGGTTGATTTGTTGTCCACATTTCTATTTAAATGTATTAAGTGGTCATTTCATTCTTAAATCATTATACTCTTAACAGATCAAAGGCTGCTTTTCTCCTTCAAAAGTTAAGAAGTGGGCTGTTGAGGATTTAAATAAAACCATATCATGGCTGGAAAGTCAAGATGAAAAGGTAAGCTGTAATAACGTGCTAAATCTATGATACTCAGTTATATCCCTCGATGGGCATAGAGTTGCTTGAGGTTCTTGATGTGATAAATGAGTGGCTTTGAATCTGAATTTATGCATTTACTTTTTTTAGTCTTCCAGATAATGCCAGAGCAAATTTTCATCCTGCCGGGACAATTTTCTGTGACAAGATAATAATTTTTTCTTTAGTGTCACTGAAAAAAATGCTCTCTTCTGCCCATGGTATCTAATATTCAGAAAATTATTGAAGAAAGTGAAGGAAAAGAAAAGAAAACCTCTCTCTCTCTCTCTCTCTCTCTCTCTCTCTACCCTGCATGTATGTTACACCAAACCATAGTGATTGAATTTTATTCCTGCTGCCAACAAGAAGCTACCATGATCACTGTTTCATTATCTAGATTTTGTTTCAGTGCAAAACTACAGCCACAAACTGACTCACCCTCTATGGACAAACCTTGTGAATTTGGGGCATTGAGCATCTCATTTGGCAGCTTGAACAACAGAAGAGAATAATACCCAGCATTTTGAGTGATAGTCTATATAACTTGTTATTATGGTCATGCTGCTTTTGTGAAGACTTCCTAAGGGGAATTAAATACCTATCCTGCGATTTTGATAGTGTCTAATTGGAGACATTAATAGGTTCATCAGTTTTAGAGCAAAATAGTAGAAATCTAGGTGCAGATTGGAAATTTTTAGTTATTGTGTGATTATTGATCTCTCTCGTAATCTTTGATCACCACTTGAAGTTCGCATGCAAGTGAAAGTGTGAACTTTCAGTTTTAGCAGTCACCAGCTGCAGAAATAAAAAAGAATGGAGGACTGTTGTTTTAATAAGTTCAAATAATCTAGTTGACTCTTTAATATTCACTGATAGTGAACTAGATTCCTAATGTAAAATATATGGATTGGATTGATATCTACAATTTATTGTATTAGATGTTTTGCTTTGTTTGTAGGATTTGAATAGCCCCGATTGTGGATTCATTTTGGTTCTAAACATTGTTGGTTTTTATTTTTGGGTTTTGCAGCCAGAGCCAAGTGAGATAAAGAAGATAGCTTCTGAAGGAATCCTAACCTGTTTACAAGATGCTATAGATGCTCTCAAGCAAGGGCTGGTATGGGCTTTTGTTAACTGTTGCTTAGTTTTCGCCATTATAAAATCCTTCATAGTGAACTGTACATTTCAGGTCCAACAATATTTTCATTTATCATTTTTGTCCATTAGGATATTACAAAGACTTGGAAGCAGTTAATTTATCTTCGATACCATGCTATATGACAATCTACGATTTCAGTTGAGCATCGACCAGATAGTTTCACTTCCAAATTAGTTTTAGCAAAAAGTCACCTTAATATTATAGAATTTCCTTGATGCGCGTGTTTCGAGGTGTTATATATGTTGTACAGGCAAGTCTCATCAAGATATTTATCTAGCCTCATAATTGTCCTTGCATAATCAAATTCCTGAACTTTTATACGGTTGCTCTGTATAGTAAATATGCAAGTTCTCATTTCTTTTCGTGTTACTGTCATCAATTCTTGCAATTAGTAGTTGCTAACAATTCCATTTCATTTCACATATGGTATTGTTGTTCATAGGGCATGCAACAGGTAGCCGAGCAATGGGCCTGCCTGCCTCAGGTCGTTGAAGAGCTGGCACAGTTTGATGGCAACAGCAATGGCACACCTCCGCCTAGCAAGGAAGATCTCTGTCAAGAAGCAATGGCGTGCAAACAAATTTATGAGCTTGAATTTCTCAACATGGAGCACGAAGATATTGTCATCAAGAAAACGCCACAAAGTCGTAAGAACAAGAAAATTAATACGAAGCCGAATGTTGCCAGAGACTACCCTTCTGACGACAGTGATGCAACGATCGAGATGACAGAAGAGGAAATAGACCAAGCTTACAACACCATTGCTGCTTCTTTGTAAATGATGCATATTTTTAATTTCCTAACCTTAAACGTAAACGTGTTTATTCTGATCTTGTGAATGGAGTATTGGTGATCATTTTCTTGTTCGAGTTTTGCTGATCAATGCATTTAGTAGCTAATCTGGCACAAACAAGACTGTTTGAGATATATTAAGGCTGGCCACAAGTTTAGGCAAAGTCCAAAAGCTAAGTTATATAAGGCCTTATGTTGATGTATATACTATATATGTTAGATTTACCAAGACTTGGATATCATTGCAACTTCTAAAGTAGGAGGCTAAAAGGTGAACAAGTTTCTTTCCTTTTGTCTAATTGTCTTTTTTGCCTTTGTAATGAGTATTGATGCACTCATTCTTTCATAAGTAAGAGTGCGGGTTTTTTATAAATTTAACACAAAAAAAGTTTATCAATTAATATTCTAATTCAAAAATAAGATTCGAGATAAAAGTAACTTAAGTCGACATTTGAAATGTCGACTTCAATTAAAATAATATTTACATATTTTTTCCGATTTAATTTACAAACCGTTAAATTTAAAATAAGACGGGGTTAAATTTCAATCGAAACAAAATAATAAATTCTTATTTTATTTAAAACATTTATTATTTCCTTTAATAATGATTAAACATGTTGATTTTACAAAATTTTTGTAACAAAGTCGACATTTCAATATTTACATATTTTTCCCATTTGATTTACAAATCGATAAATAAAAGTATTATTTTAATTGAAGTTGATATTTGAAATAGTCGATTTCGATTACTTTTATAACGTATCTTATTTTTGAATCAGAATATTAACTAATACAATTTTTTGTGTTAAATAATGTTATAAAAAAACCTAAGAGCGCACAATAAATTGGGTCAACAATATGTGGGTCATAGTGAAGATTTTATTTGCTATTTTTTGTTTTCGTAGCATAAAGAAATGCTGAGGATTGAGAAGCAAGCTAGTTGCCACAATACACACTTTCTTTTCCAAACCAAAAAAAATAAAAAATACACACTTTCTTTTTCCCTCTTTTTTTTTTTTTAGGTCAGTTACACAATACACACTCGTTTGTGATTAACATATGTTCAATAATAGATTTTTACAGTATTAATTAATAATGCAGTGGATAACAAAAATTGGACCACCCTTATGTTATATTCTTTACATGGAGGCAGATAGGGTGATTTTTAAATCAGTTACATTTTGGAGAATTATGTCATTAATATTGAATTTTGAGGGAAAAAAAAAAGGAATTGTGCCTTTTGCAAATTGTGCATACACCCTTTGAGATATAATATAATTACAAATTAGTTCATGTGATTTTAAAATTACATATGTTCCTTAAGATATGTATCAACTTAATAAAATTTATCCTTTATCAAGGTTAGATGTAATTGCAAAATATATTTATTGTTGTTTTCAATATGATTTTGAGACGAGCATTGCATGATTTTGATAAGTTCAAAATGCAGAAGTTATTTATGATTTCTTTTTTTTTTTTTTTTTTTTAAGTAGAGGTAGTGTTGGATCATAGATGTTATGTCTGATAGTGGTTATAGTAATATAAAGTGAAATTACTTTGTGGATGCTGTTGCAATAACAAAATTGATTGACGGATTTTGCCATATTGAACAAGGCGCATCTCTTAATGGTTGAATTTGCTACTATGGCTACAAGAGGGTTATCTTTTGGATATTTTTACTAATGCTTATATAAAAGATTCTTAGCCTCGAGAGATATTTATAATTTTTAAAATACGAGGAATTAATTTGTAATTATATTATATTTTAAGGTTTGTAACTTGTAAGTGTAATTTACCATTTATTTTCTCGGAAAACTCATGCTCACCTACAAAGATAGAAGAATATCTCTAACGTAAAAAACAAAAAGGAATTTATTTTTTATTTTTGAATTATCAAAATGCACCATTTCATTGAGAAAATGAAAGATCCTAAAATGGAATGACCAAAATACCCTCGACCGAGACCCTTGACTTTTTACACATACTGAGTTTCCGAGTGTTGGCTTGTTTTAGCTCTTCTTCCGTGTCGTAGGGTTGCAGCAGATAAACGCCACCCCACACCTCACCGCAAAGTGCAAAACATCCCTTTCTCTTTCTTCCCACTTTCTCACTCTAGCTGCGATTCTCTCTCTCTCTCTCTCTAACTTCTCCAAATCCTGTGAGATTAATCACGAGCTCGTACTCACCGGTTTACCGTCACTGCTGTAGCAACAATGGGCGCTTCGCTTCCTCCGAAAGAGGCCAACCTCTTTAAACTCATCGTTGTAAGTATTTCCCCCTCAAGATTGTCTTTTTTCAGCCATAGTTGCGCTTCAAATCTTAGTTACTTACAGTGATGAAATTCGCAATATTACGTAGTGTAAAACCCTAGGATTTTTGATTCGATTGTTGCTGATTTTGTGTTTCTTATATTGTCGAAGTTACTTTCGCTTTTTATATTCCATTGGGCATGCAAAAGGCGCTCGTGATTCTGCGTAATTCAGTTTTTTGTCATTTGAGCATGCAGCACGCAATTGTGTTCAATATCAATTTACTTTGATCCTATGGACACCTCGTAGTGGCACTTTATTGCAATTTAGGGAAATCACAGCTTGTGAATGCTGAAACAGATATTTTGTGACATCACTTGGAGATAAAATATGTCGTGCATTATGAGTTACTGGGGCATATGTCTTGCGGGCTTTTGATTTGTTGAGTTCATACATTATGTGAAGATTAGAGAGGCTAAGATGTTTTGCGTTTGTGTTGTTGAATGCTTGAAGATTTGGAAAATCTCAATTTAAAGACTCAAACATTTACTATATTCTAGCATCAATAGAAGTTATAATGAGGCTAATAAGAAACATTAAAGATTTTGGACTAGAGGGAAGAAGCAAGAATGGTGAGGGCTACCTGATATAAGTGTTGCGGAGAATAAATATTTGATGACTCTTCTTTGTAGAGGGTTAAGCTTTTAGATAAGGTGGTTATTTAACATGATATCAGAGCTAAGCCAAACAAGAGGTCTTGTGTTTGAATCTCACCGCCACCCATTTTGTGTAAAAGAATTTCACGTGCGAGGCTTGGATACAAATAAAAGAAGTCTTCCTGGACGTGTTGGCGATAATAAATATTTAATGATTGTCCTTTCTAACAACTTAAGCTTTTAAATGAGTTGGTGTAAGACCAAGTATTCTGGCTGTACCCTTTCAGTCAATAGGTGCATAATGGCTAGCATATTTATAATCTTTATAAACTGTTCCATCTCATTTGGTATCATTTGGTAAAATTTGGACTGTTTAAAATATAAGTAGAGAATACATTCATGTTAGTTTTGTGAATTTTGTTCTTCCATAGAAGGATTTCCATTTTGCGGTCTTAAGAAATGTATAGGATTTGATCATGAAGTGTGCCCGTGTCTAATTCAAAACTAATTGCAAAAGTGATGTTTCGTGTTGCGCCATTTATGTGCAAATTTGCATTCTAATGGGCTTTTTGTCTATGATTATCATGATTCTTGAGACATTGTTTTCATTTATGTATGCAGAAATCATATGAAACGAAACAGTACAAAAAGGGTTTAAAGGCTGCTGATGCAATTTTAAAGAAGTTCCCCGATCATGGAGGTATGTGAAACTTTATCCGTATAATGCAGGTTTGGCATGTGTCTTTTATTCTCACGATAACTCATTTTAATACCCACTTTGATTATGAAAATGAATTATTTTGTTTAGTTTTTTAATATTTCTTGTTTGGTGCTTGATCACCTATTGTTAAAAGTCTGCACAAGTTGCTCAATGCTCAGGAATTATAAGTGAAAGTGACTAAAATTCTGTCAATTCCTTATCCAGTCAGGCTTTCGAAAATTTATTCTGTCATTCTACGTGTCATACAAATATTGGAAACTCAACATATTCCTTTAGCTCCTTCTGTAAGGTCCATGTAATTAAAAATCTGAGTTCCCTCATCTAATATAACTTTCTATTTATGGAATTTGTCAAGAAAATACTCTCCCTCTGTCTGTGTTTCTTTCTGTCCGTGAATATCCCTGCCTTTTCCCCTTGTGAGTATTTGTGAGTAAAGTTGTTGGGTGGGGGTAATGATGATGTATTCATGTTGTACGCTAATTATCAACTACACCCTACAAGGCGCAAAATAGCTAAAATATTTAGAATTCACTTTTTTAACATGCATCTAAGAATTCATGCCTAGTTAAATTGGATACTTAATTTGAGGAAGACGGGGTATTTAACTATTCTTTGCATTTATGTTCTTGTTTGAATATGAATTTGAGATGCCCAATTCAATCGCCTATCTAATTAAGAAAAAGAAATGGAACTCAAATGAAGTAAAATGCTGCTGTCGTGGCATGTGTGGAAATTACTGAGAGTATATTAGTAGGATATGAGATGTTAATTCAGTGTACTTGATCACTAATTTTTTGTATTTGTTGTTCCATTGCTTTTAGATTAATTTATAGATGGGTTCAGGAAAAGATCTCCCATAACGTGCCCTTCCCCTTGAGAGAGGATTTTCATGTCTTCAAATGCTTCCTTTCTCAAAATGCTAATCTTTTATGATGGTTGCTATACTGTAACATTTTTACAAATGAATGTGTATCTATGATGATAGAGAAACAGGGGAAAATAATCCAAAGATAATGTACTGAACCATGTTTGTTTTTTGACCCAAAAAGAATACATAAAATAAATAAATGAACTGAATGAGCTCTATAGTGTTTTCTGTACAGAGCTCCTTACCTCTGATTCGGGAGCTTATTTCGCCCAAATAAATACATAAGGAAGGTCACTTGTAAGGAGGACATGGGAGCTCTATCTCTGAGTTATTTCTCTTTCCGTATAACATTAGACTTCATTCTAAGGGAAGTTAATTTATACAAAGGAAAAGGATATTGATCCATGGGAGTCCTACCCATAATTTAATTCTTCATAAGGAGCTGCTGCTGGTCAGCAATCTGCTTTCACCTTCAGCTGCACTATAATTCTGGCTTACCATTATGCTATAGTTTTGATAATGCTATTGGCTTTACAAGGGGAAATAGAGTAAGAAGCACTAGGATTCGTCTCTTGAACTCATCCGATATAGACTTGGAAGGACGTGGATAGTATGAATTACTTCTTTTAATCTTAATTCTATATGTATGTCATTTCTTGTTTCTCTTGATATCTGTTCTTCTGATGTTTACGTTTTGATTTGTTCTTTTGTCACCAGAAACGTTATCAATGAAAGGACTGACTTTGAATTGCATGGACCGCAAGTCAGAAGCGTATGACCTCGTTAGACTTGGACTGAAGGTTAATATCCATGATTCCTCTCCCATGAACTTTTTCTTAATTTTACACATTAATATCGCATTCCAACTTTGATCTTGATTTCTTAATTGTGCAGAATGACCTTAAGAGTCATGTATGCTGGCATGTATATGGTCTTCTGTATCGTTCAGACAGAGAATACAGGGAGGCTATTAAGTGTTATCGCAATGCACTAAAAATTGATCCTGATAACATTGAAATACTTCGGGATCTGTCTCTGTTACAGGTGGTCTTTTCTGTACATGCTTATTATTGCTTATTATTTAGCTGTAATGAATGCCTACCGTCTGTTGAAGTAAAGTTCTACCATGAAATGTCTATGATTTCTTGATTACTACATTCATTTATGCATTGTTATTGTAACTACACTATACTTGTCCTTGATTGCACTTTCAGATTATTCCTCCATAACATACTGAATGAATTTAACTTTGATGATCTTGAGAAGAAAAGATGGCAACTTTTTCTGTTTATGCGTCGAAATCTTTTTTGGAAAATAATCCCAGAAAGAACTAGCTTTGCATATTTTACTGCTAATTTTTCCTTGCGAAATTGACAAAAAATTATGTTATTTTGCCTGCCTTTCAGTATGCTTTTATAATGCATAAATATATTTTATTTTAGTGCGCCAACTGATGTGCTAATGTTGCTTTCGAGATTGTTTTACAGGCACAAATGCGAGACTTGGCAGGTTTTGTTGAGACCAGACAACAATTGCTCACTCTGAAACCAAATCATCGCATGAATTGGATTGGATTTGCTGTTTCCCAGCATCTGAACTCCAAGTATGTTATGACATTGGATATGTGTATGTTCTCAATTAAGAAGGTTCTCGTTCTGCAGTTTTATTGGTTGCTAGAAGTTGGAGATGGATTTTTGTTCCTCTCTTATTTAAACTTGTTGTCTCCAGATTTTTCTTTTTTGGTTCCAAGTAAATTGTCGGATGTGGTAAATGATCAATTAGGATGTGCCACATTGAATGCCAGATACTCCATTTGGACTTGCAGGTGTATTTCAAGCCATTTTATTTGGCAGTTGAGAGCTATAACTCATAAAAGTATGGCGGCAAAATATCTCCTTTGAAGCCATCTGTAGTGAATAGTGTGTCTCGCCTGTGCAGTGCATTCTGAAGTTATCTGTTCTCATATGAACCTTTTTTTTAAAGGCAAATATGTAGATAAATTTTCCCAGCTTCACTCATGACCTGTTGATGGAATTTGGTTTCACTGTTTATACTAAAACATTGTCATGTTATCAGTGGATCAAAGGCAGTTGATATCCTTGAGGCATATGAAGGGACTCTTGAAGATGACTACCCTCCTGATAATGAACGTTGTGAGCATGGGGAGATGCTTTTGTACAAGGTACCGAAAACAGTATACTCTCTAGTTATACTATGTGGCATATAATTGTATACTTCCAAATGCTTGAAATATTTTCTGCTACACTTTGCTTTGCCTTTCCTGTCAAATACAAGTATATTGTTGTCACATTATGCCTTTATTGCGCATCTTCAGAGACCCAGTTACTGTTTGCTCATCCTCATCTATCTGCTGCATAAGCTTTTATTATCTACTATTTATTCTGTAATTTTTGCTCAATACTTTAATCCTTCTATGCTATGTTTTATCATCATTGGCACCCCTGATAATTTGGTTGATATCACGAGTCACTTTCTTTTTTATCCTCAACATATTTTAGGATTTTGCATTTGTCTTAGTATCTACCTGGTGCCTCCATACAGGGTGCTTGAATTGTTCTTTTACTAGTTTGTCCTCTGTATTTATAAGTGACGTGAGTAACACTTAATGATAATTAGGCTTCTTGTTGAGGTCTAAGCAACTTTTAGTCACATCTTTAACACTTGAGCCAACTTTAATATTATAGCCATCTTTAACAGTTGAATCTATGCATTGTTGAGAATCTACTACTTGCTGTTCTCTTCTTCATGGTTATTCATCTGGTTAAAAACTGGGTGATCTCACTAAGATTATCTGAAATGATTTTTTTTACCTTGCACATTGTAATTCATTCTTCTCAATTGAGATAATATTTGCTTTCAGATCTCTTTACTGGAAGAATGTGGATTGCTTGAGAGGGCCCTTGAGGAGTTGCGCAAGAAAGAATCCAAGATAGTGAGTAGTTATAATCTTTAATGCATCAAAACATTAAATTTGCATTGACTTATAAATTCATTATTCTTTGCTGTAGGTTGATAAATTAGCTTACAAGGAACAGGAAGTTTTTCTACTTGAAAAGCTTGGCCGCTTTGACGAAGGAGAAGAATTGTACAAGAAACTGCTTTCAATGAATCCTGATAATTACAGGTATCCAGTTATAGTTCCATATTTGATTTAAAATTTCCTTACCATTTTGTAGTACACGAGACATTGCTTTTGACTAAATGATTATCTTTATGTTTACAAAAATGTATGTTTTCAGAGCATAGAAAATTATCTTACCAAACTCTCATTAAGTTTCTCACTCGAGATTAGTTATTGTCTTGCGGAGATATGATCTAGCAAAAGAAAGGAAATAGACTTATAGATGTATGCCTTTTTGTAGCCTAATAAAAAGGACACTGGCCTTTTGCTGGTCATCTTTTTCTCCTGGTCCACTATTTTGTTCATACCAAGTCTGAATTTTGAGGATTTGATTGAATTGTGCAATTTAGTTGTATCTTTTTCCCCTGCAACTTTTGCAGCTGCTAATGAACTCGTCATACTTATTTGATCTTCTATAATGTTAGCTATTATGAAGGCCTACAAAGGTGTATGGGGCTGTATTCTGCAAATGGCCAGTATTCTTCTGATGAAATTGATCGACTGGAAGCCTTGTATGTATCACTTAGCAAGCAATATAGTAGGTCATCTGCCGTCAAGGTGACACATACTTTTTCCTCAGCTATCTTCACCCCTGCATCTTTTAGCACTTTGCATGTGCATATTTATACTGTGCATAGTATTTAACAACTAGTTTACTTGTCCCTCGTTTATCCATTGTTTGTTAGATTCATAGTGTGTTCAGGAAAAATGGACTTTAGTATTTCTTGCATTGTTCTTAGTTCTTCTGAAGTTGAGTGTAGTGAAACACAGAAAGTTTGGTCTGCCTCTGGATTGAACTTCTTTCATGACTAAAAGTTGAAAAGATGACCACTCATGATGGTTGTTTTTGTGTGTAGCTTATACCTCTCATGGTAATGCACATTTCACTTTCTCGTTCCAGCAGTATGAATTGCAAGAATGAACAATAAGAAAAAATAACTAAGCTAATGAACTTGATGATTTCTTCTGTGTTGGGTTCTGAAGATTATGGAGTAACTTTTTATGTAAAACATCTACATGTTTAACAGCAAATATTGGTATGCATTGAATTGACGCTTTGTCTATAAGACATTTTGTGTGTGTGCATAACAATTAATGTATGTGTCCTAGGTGCAGCCATATGAAGTTATTTTTCCAGCTTGAGATTATTGATCTTTAGAAATGATATTGAGAATCTTGGTTAAAGTTTCGTAATGTTTACACTTTACAGTTTGGATTGTGCTTGATATTGTTTATGAACTCATATTTGGCAGAGAATCCCTCTCGATTTTCTAAGTGGTGAAAAATTCCGTCTGGCTGCTGAAAAATATATTCAACCTTTTCTGACCAAGGTACCCATCCTCATTTATGTAGCTTAATCCCTGCTTGACCAAATCTTGGAGCAAGACTTACGCTTTACTTCTGTGATGCATGTTTAGGGCGTCCCTTCTCTATTTTCCGATCTTTCTCCTCTCTATGATCACCCTGGAAAGGTTAGCGGGTTGCCGTAACTAATACTGTGGATAGAAGGATTAAAATATCCTGGATATTGTATAAAGTGTTACTGTAAACCCTTGTACAGGCAGATATTCTGGAGAAGTTGATTCTTGAGCTGGAGCACTCCATCAAGACGACCGGCGGATATCCTGGGAGGTAATTTAATCAGTCTCTGGTCTTATGCAAATATTGTTTTATTAGATTGTGCGCGTTTCTGAAATTGTGTTGTTTTAGCCTCCTTTTCTTGCCTTTATTGACTTGCATATAATATATTTGTTACTGGATTTAGCCATGTATTGTGATATTGAACGTTGCCAGTGCTTTCTTTGGGGGTCTTGTTTTCTGCTCATCTACACAGTTGTCCGAAGTTCTGTTAAGTGGGGAGTTTTCTTCTACTTTTTGTATGACAGTCTATGTTTGGTATATACAAGCACCTGAAAAAAGTTATTAAAAAGTCCCAGCACTTCTCTTTGTAAGGTTCCATAACATGGCTTTGACTAGTTGTGAGTGATACTGGCTTTGTGCCATATAAATGTGTGCAAAATGCCCCCGTATTCACCTGACTATGGGTTCTAACTGTTTGATTATTTCTTTTAGTTCGTGAAAGCTGCCAAGTACCGTGTCATTGATCTTTTTGTCTTTGCTGGTTTAGTTGTCTCTTTTGTATTGCTATTGTTCAAAGCTGGTTATATGAGGTTTAATCGGATAGATGGGACACAAGTTTGAGTAGGAAATATTTGGTCTTCAATCATTTCTTTCCATTTTCTGAATGTTGACCCACTTATCAATAGAGATTATATTGGGCTGATTTCAGGGTGGAAAAGGAGCCTCCTTCAACACTTCTGTGGACTTTGTTTTATGTGGCTCAGGTTTGTACTTATCCATATTTTTCCGAGGTTTCTGCTTGTAGTACTGTTTACATTTGCCCTTGAATGTGTTTATAAGCTTTCTTTGTACAGCATTACGACAGACGTAGTCAGCATGATGTTGCTCTAAGAAAAATCGACGAGGCTATAGAACACACTCCAACTGTGATTGATTTGTACTCAGTGAAGGTAATTAGAAATCATTCAGAAAGTCTGGTACTATTTAGATTACTGGTCTATCTGCAGTATATAGTCTCTGAAGAACTTTTGCTTATTATAATAACTGTCCTGTGTTACTTTTCCCCTCTTGAAATCATTATTTAGAGAATCAGTTCCAAGCATAGTTATGTATTTAGCAGCACGGTGTATATTTGGTTAAAGGAATTTGAACGTACATAATTTTGTCTTTTGTCTTTTTAACCACATTATAAATAAAGTGTTTATTTTATGTTGGAAATTGTTTTCCACAATCATGTCTATGTGGAGTGTGATTGCCTGCAGAAATCATGCTATATTGATTACAGTTCTCTCTGAATGTAAAGTATCATATTTCCTGTGATGATAAAATGTGCAAGTTTTTGGTTGTTTACGTGTGGCAGTAGGAACCTTGTTACAATCACTACGGAGTTTGATGCATAGTGATTTGCACAACATAGTTTTGGCACATCTTCTGGGATTTGTTAATGTAAAGCAAGGTTGCCATCAGGAACTGTCATAAACTAAGAGAAATTTCCAATTTGAAGGAAAAAGAGGGGAAATGTGCCTTTCCCCCAAAGTACATTGTGGAAAGAATGTTAACTCCCCACCCCCATCCCTTGTTCTCTCTCTCTCATTTTTGAATTTCTTCTCTTTTTTTCACCTGTTTTTCCTCTTTAACTTCCACCCCTTGTGGGAGTGGGTTTCATTATGGTGCACAGTACATCCATCCAACAGACATTAGCTTTCCAAATTTGAGCTGTTTCTGTAATTGTTCAATATATAGCAGAGAATTGAAGTGGGGTGTCTGATGTTGTATTTAACTAGATATTTTTATCCTTTTACAAGTTCTGGTTGTAGGATGATATGTAACATGATAGTATTATTGTCAATGCAAAGTAAAATATGACACACTAAGCTCTGAATTGATGATTCATGACCCAATATGCATATTCTCTTGAATCTGTCTTCTGAAGTTCCCTGGAGTATCTAACAAACAAAACAAGGCACATTGATTGGGATTCTTTGATCATACTGGGTCTTGTGATATGCCAATTTCATGACATTGGTAATGTGGTTTCCCCATCTAGAATCAGGGATGTGACTCATTTGATACATTGCCTTTTCAACAGTGTCCGACATCTCTGTCTTACATTTTCACCTGATGTGACTCCTTGTGTGTATCTCGGTTGTGTCCTCTGTGTGGTGCACACGCACATCATGTGGAATTATTTGCTTCTGCACTATATGAGCTTAACTTTTGCAAGTTCTATAGCTTCAGTGGTGGTGGTGGTGTTAATATCTTCAATCCTCTGCCCCTCATTTTTCTTAAGTTTTGTTTTGAGTTGTTATTTGTCTAGTTTACTTCTATTCCCAGTTTGATCCTATCTTGTGCGGATGTCCCTCAGTTGCCCTAAGTTAAAGTATCAATTAACAATACTTTCAAACTTGTATGGTTGCAATAGTTAAAACGTATTTATTGGTACTTGCTCATGACAGAGCCGGATATTAAAGCATGTTGGTGACCCAGTAGCCGCTGCTGCTTTAGCTGATGAAGCTAGATGTATGGATCTTGCTGATCGCTATGTGAACAGTGAGTGTGTCAAACGCATGCTGCAAGCTGATCAGGTTTGGGGTTATTATATTTTTCTCTTTTAGGTTTTCCTGTAGTCTTAGTGTGTCTCCAAATTAGGACTTTTCATTTTCAGAATTTTCTGTTTAATAGCCTGCTTATGTTTGACATGTATTTTAGGTTGCTTTGGCAGAAAAGACAGCTGTTTTATTCACGAAAGATGGAGAGCAGCACAACAACCTTCACGATATGCAGTGCATGTGGTGTGTATTGTTTTATCAAGTTATTGACTTGTTAAGTTCTTCAAAAACATAAGCATGTTTGTTGAGCTAGTTTTACAATCAATGCTTCCTAGGTATGAACTAGCGTCTGGAGAAAGTTACCTGCGCCAAGGGGACCTTGGCCGGGCTTTGAAGAAATTCTTGGCTGTTGAAAAGCATTATGCAGACATTACTGAGGACCAATTTGACTTCCACTCCTACTGCTTAAGAAAAATGACTCTTCGAACTTATGTCGAAATGCTCAAATTTCAAGATCGGCTCCACTCTTATTCTTACTTCCGCAAAGCAGCTGCTGGGGCCATAAAGTAATGCTTTCAAATTTCGCTCTGCTTAAGATATTTTGGGCATTTAAGACTTGGTTCTGATGCTATCTGTTCAATAAATTTGCTTTTGTAACTTGTGATCATATGGGGTGTAGAACTAATTTGCCTGCAAACCTGCTAAACAATCAGAAAGGCTGTTGGTTTCTTCTTTGGCACTCAGCTGCATTGTGTCATATTATTGATATGCAGATGCTACCTGAAGTTGTACGACTCTCCTTCAAAGACATCGGCAGAAGAAGATGAAGAGATGTCAAAGTTGGCGCCTTCTCAGAAAAAGAAACTGAGGCAAAAGCAGAGGAAAGCTGAAGCCCGAGCTAAGAAAGTAACCAACTTCTCTGCGTAAGCTTCGTTGAGAAATTTATTTCAAGTAGTTTCACGCTAAATGTTTGCATTTATGCAGGAGGCAGAAGTGAAGGAAGAATCAAATGCCACTGCTGTTTCAAAGTCCGGAAAACGCCCAGTAAAGCCTGTAGATCCGGATCCACATGGAGAGAAGTTATTGCAGGTGCTACATCTTCATTGGAATAGTTGGTTATTTAAGTTGTCTAATAACCCTGTTTTTTGAGGATCTCTCCATGCTTCATTTTGATTCGACATTTTTTCATCTTTTTGAAGCCGTCTTTGGCATATATTATCACACATGAAAATGTGCACTTCACAAAATGTATCACAAAAATTTTTGACGCTGTAGTATGTTGTAGGTGGAAGATCCTTTGGCAGAAGCTACAAAGTACTTGAAGCTGCTTCAGAAGCACTCTTCTGATTACTTAGAGACTCACTTACTTTCTTTTGAAGTTAATATGAGAAAGCAGAAAACCTTACTTGCATTGCAGGTGATTTCTTATGCTACTAGTGCTGAAGGAAAATCATTTTCTTTTCTCTTCCTGCATTTTGCTCCTTTTCGCTGTTATTACACATATTTGTCATTTAAGCTGGAAGTGGTTGTAGCTGGCTAGCTAAAATGGTTGAAATGAAGCAACAACTTACTTCTTTCGGCTGAGAAACTTTTTGAAGAATAGATATATAGTACAAACTACAGGAGTATTCTATCATGAAAGGTCTATGATGAGAATGTTTTGTCCTATTCTTTTGTCACACCTTTAGCATCTCACATGCTGCAATAATTCATGCCTTTGTTAGCTAGAAACTTTATTTATGATGATTTATGAAACCCATAAAGAAAGAGTGAACATCTTTTTGTTTATTGCAGGCGGTTAAGCATCTGCTCCGGTTGGATGCTGATAACCCGGACACACACCGTTGCTTGGTATGGTTGATTAGTAATGTAATCATATCTCACCAATATAATGCATAAGTTGATGGAACATTTCTAATTTTGCATGCTTTCTGGGTAGTTCGTGGATTTTATTGAAATGAAATTCCCTTGTTGCAGATAAAGTTCTTTCATAAAGTGGGATCCATGACTGCTCCAGTGACTGATGCTGAAAAACTCATCTGGGGTGTCTTAGAAGCTGAGCGTCCCACATTTAGGTGCTTTTGGATTTTCAGTGTTTTCCTTATTGTTTTGGTTTTCATATGCCTTTTACCTTGTGGAGTCTCTTTCCCATCTTTTCACCTATGATTGGCACTGTGTTGTTTCAAAACACACCTCATGCTTACTTTTTGTTTTGCTTTTGTAGTCAGTTGCATGGGAAATCTCTCACTGAGGCAAACACCCTTTTCCTAGAGAAACATAGAGGTCATAATCTTACTGGCTTTGTGTATATGTTGATTATAACATCCTTCCTGACCCAAAAAAAAAAAAAAAAAGAGATTATCACATCCTTGTCCATATAATTATTTGTTTTTCTGTTTCTTCTTGGCAGATTCTTTAGGGCACAGGGCTGCTGCAGCAGAAATGATGTTTGTCATTGAACCATGCAAGAAGAAAGAGGCAGTCAACTTGATAGAAGAATCATCTAACGACCTAGTTTCACCGTATGCTACTTGATAAAATTTTATTAGTTCCATAGCTATGTCACATTTTCTTGTGTTGTTGAATTGTATGGTTTCTCCTTTCAGAAATGGAGCACTTGGGCCAGTCAGCAAATGGAAGCTGGATGATTGCATTGCTGTCCACAAACTCCTAGCGACAATTTTGGATGACCATGATGCTGCATCAAGTAAGTCTTTCCGCGTCCTTTGTGCTTTTATGTTACCTTGATTCCGAATATGTTAGTTTTAATGTGTATGGTTCATTGGCCTGAATATGTTATTGTTTTCCAGGATGGAAGGGTCGGTGTGCTGAGTACTTTCCTTATTCAACTTACTTTGAGGGCATCCACAGCTTTGCTGTCCAAAATTCATCTAACCACCAAAAGCACAAGCTACCTGAAAATGGTACCCCAGACAAATCATTCTCTTCCAATGGAAGTGTAGAGAAATTGGAGACACTCAAGGATCTTGTCATACAATAGCCGATATGGGTCCCCCACATAGCTAAGCTCTCTCAAATAGATCATATCCAGATGATTTGAGCGAAAAATCAATGGTGCGGCTTAGGATATGACAATGACAAAGGAGAAACTATGGATTTCAAGTTGATAAAATTGCAGGAATTCTAAGATTGATTTTTCTTTTGGGCGGAAGCGGACCTCCACTTACTGGTATGCATTATATTGCAAAATGTTTATACTTTTCTGTCCCGCTTTGTTTTGACAGTTGGGATTTTGTATTTGCTCTTGCTTTTTGCTCTGGTGCTGGACAAGAGGTCTCTCACCATTGAAGCAAGATTTTCAAGAAATTGATCCTAGAGAGCCTCTCAAGCATAGAAGCACCGTACCAATAGATATGGGACCTCAATTAGCATGTTGTATTTCTTATTTGACCCGTTAGTTGTGATGTATAAATGCTTAAAACTTATATGTGAAATTTTGTCTGCATATTGAGTATGAATAAATGTGTTCCTTAAGTGGGTTTCAGTTGCAGCGTAAATGCCCGATTGCTCTGGGTATTAGAAGTCTGTGTGGATTAAGCTACTAAGCTTTGTGTTTAGTCAACTTGGCATGTGAGGGTTTTACCTAAGGCTTGGGAATTTAAGTTTAATAAATGTGTTGTACTATAAATAAATGTGTTGTACTATAAAATTGTGCAGAAGAAACAATAACACTTCTAATATTTACCAATTCAAAGTCTTGCACGCACATGTTTACATGCATATATATATATATATATATTACTGTTGGTGATAGGTCACCCTACTTATTTCGCTCCTTATCCTCAAATACCTACAGCGAGGGGAAGGCTGGGCCCTCTGTAAATAAAAGCCTACATAGGCCTTCTACTCAGTAAACAAAAGCCTACATAGTAATTCTAATGTTATGTCTAAATCCTAACCGAGGAGATCCCTTTGTAGTTATTTGTGGAGGTGCTAATCACCGGGCTTTCTTTCGGCTTAAGAAGGCTGCAGTGATCTTTATTGCAGAATTTTCTCCGTCAATGGCAGTTAGGTTGCCGCGTGAAAGCTCTATTTAAAAGAAGCATTCTAGCATTTTTTATTCAAATTTTTTTATTTTTTATTTTATGTAACCAATTCTATTGTTGCTTGCTCTCGCTTCACAGGATCCTTATCTAAACATGATGATAAGGCACTTTAGTGTGTGTGTGTGTGTGTGTGTGAATAAGATTGTTGTTTTGCCCAATTCTACTAGGATTCGTTTGGTTTCTGAGATGTGATAATTGGGTTTTGTTTCGGGGCTCATGATTAGTTTAGTTATGGTTCAATTATTTGGTTTGCTTGGTATGTTAGATGATGTGAATTATATGTTTCCTCATCAATTGCGATTAGTTGTTTGCTTTCCCACATTGCTTGGATTGGATAGGAGTAATAATGGAAATTACATATTTAATCCCAAAATGTCACCTTGTGTCAAACCAAAATTGATGGCTAAAAATTAAAATTAATTGGTTGCTAACTAAACTTGACAAGATGAGATTCAATCTCACTCCCTCACGAGATGGGAATCTCGAGATATCGCGGGTGTAGTGGTGGGTCGGCCAAGATTATGTCATAACCCGCATGAGTTAATGCATAAAATCAAACAATAAATTAGCTAACATGTAAAGGCCAAATATCGGCTTATTTGGGGAACCGAACGAATCCCTGGTGGATGGAGTAAAATACTTGCGCAAATTGTTTTTGTTTATATCCCAATCAAATGACATAGCAAATGTTTGGTCCCACAAGACAATTATGCTACATTTGCTGTGTAGTTAATCTTGATTTGATTCGAAATAAAATTTTTATAAAAGAGGACAATTCATATTGAGATAAAATTTTTACAAACGAGGATAATTCAAATTCATATTCAGGATCTAGTAACCTATTCAAATATCAATAGGGTTGCCAACTAGATGAACTTTCCACACTGAACTCAACTCGATTCGTTTACACTGCTAGTTTCAATACTAAAATTTCCACTCACCTACAAATCTAGGCAGTGTGTGGAAGTAGAATTGTCTTGTAAGACATAGAAAAATGGTCAATTTATTAGATTGTCTTAAACTGTACTGGGCTTGGGAGGTAATGGACCAATGGCTTTGTCCTCAATTTGCAGCTTAATTTGTGAGTGGAATAATATCAATATCCATGGACTACCATCATCCACATCGCCAATTTCCACAACTTTTAAATTAAATGGGCTTGGGCCCATATCATGTGGGCCCATTAATTGGCCATTTACGATTTACAAACATAGAAGTGAGCAAAGGTGTGACATTATTGTTCGATTTACAATTTCATGTTTTTTACGCAACAATTTCATTGTGTAAAACAATATTCTCAACACATAATATTCT
>JAOWBU010000348.1:0-25000 GCA_026212405.1 Petrea volubilis
GATAAATTTCTTTTAGGAAATGTGACTCAAAAAATGTATTTATTCACATATCTATATCTAAGATATATCCATCGCATCATAAATCTCTTTTAGGAAAATGGTTGATAATCATACTATATTGGTGTGTATTTATTGAAAAAAATTTATTCAATTTTTATTTTATTAAACTTAATAAATCATATATTAAGTGTATTATGTTGTTGAGTAATTGATTATTATTTTTAAATTATTTATTAATTATAAAATAAATATAAAATACTGATCATATAATTAATATTAATACAATTAAATCGAGTCGAATTAGAATTTTTCGTATTTGTGGGCATTATCAGCTCGCATACGCGCACCCACAATTTTCGGCGTTTTGTCGTTTTTAAATTGCGTTCAGAATAGCACCATCCCCCAGCTTTTGAATTGATTGGACATATCCCCAGTCTCACTTTTTTCTTTGATATTTGAACGGAAGATGGGTCAGATCAATGCATCATATAATAGAACCAAGTACCAACCATGCTTGTCTCCTATAGTTTCAAGGCTTGATTTGAGCATGTCAAAATATTCAAAATTCACTCGAATTATATCACGTATAACTGTTTCATTCACTGTTTTTGAATTCCACGCATTTATCAAATAATTTAAATTATGTTATATTATTAATTAATTTACAAAAAATAGTCAGTATAATTTTAATCATTTGATTCATAAATAATACCCAAACACCGTATTAATATAAATTTCACGTATATCTATATTTGATTTGACGGACTCGTGTTGTTAATTCACTCTAAGTTATAAATTAGAAAATGTATACTTGTATAGTTATGAATTCCTCTTCAAATTTTCAATTCATTTTGATCCTTGGATTTGTTTCTTCCTTATTCTTCATCGGATCACTAGTAAGTATAACTTCTGAAATCAGCACTCTTAGAAACTTTTAGAAACAAGGAATGTTGTCCCTGTTACAACAATTGGAAAACCAAAGGAGGTCCAAAATGCCCTTAAGACGACGAAAATAAACATGGATATGCTTTCGCGTTTTCTTGTTTACGAAAAATTTTTTTTTTTTTTTTTTTTGTTTTTGCGATATTTTAGAATAAGCCATAAATGGAATGTAGCAAAATGAAAAATTTTCAACAAATATATTTTCTTCATCATATAAAAAGTACTTGCAGTTGTGAACTACAACTAATTTGTAGTTTGTTGTTGTACTAATATCATGGAACTTTGATATATATATATATATATATATATATAATACATGAGGGGTGATATTTGTCATTTAATGCAAACATGCATACGATAAATATTTTCAAAGTTATGTTAAAAAAATTGGCTCAATAATATGCAAATGGCCAATATAGGCATTAATAAAAGTACAAGTCTAAGTCTAATATATATGGATGTGAAAAATATATTTCAGAATGTAGATACGGCTTATTTTGATATTATTTTTCACATAAATCATGCTTTTATGTAATTTAAATAATAAAAAATACTTATAATTTAGAAACATAATATAAATTATATATAATTATTTATATAAAATTCATACATTTTTAAAGTATTACAAATTTGTTGTCTGCATGATATTCAATTAATAATTATCATTAATTTTGATATAATGTACCGGAAAATAATTTGTATATATTATAAATTTAAAATAAATATAATATGTATATTTCACAAAATGAAGTGTTATTCGTCAAGTATTATATGGACTACATATAATATGTGTATTAAACGTGTCATATTAAAAGTATGACTATTATTCGTTAAGTTCAAAATGTGTATGCGAAAAGAAAGTATTTTTCAATTATTCATATGTAAGGATACTATAAGTATAGTACGCGTTGTAACCAACATATATATATATATATGTATTAATTTAATATTTATATTATTAATAGCTCGTAGCTGATAAGTGCATCTCATGACCCTTGAATTTTGCTTCACCACTAGGCGGGGGTACAACAAAAATAATAGGAATAACATATAATTGGGAATGTTATACTCTTCTTCATAATATATAAGACCAAGCCGTCCAAGCGCCCTAGTACAAAGGTTATCTTAAGGACGAGTGAAATTAAAATACATGCAAAATTAAATACGCGAAGAGGAAGAAAATCATGTTCGAATTCCAGAAAAATCTCAATTGGTATTCAGCACGATTATTCCTTAACCAAAATTAGTGTAAACCAAATCAACTTTTAGTGTAAATGGTGAATATTTCTTCATACAACCCAATCAATAATAAATTTCACCGACACTTTTTTAATATTAATTGCATTTTCATATTTCGAGAAAATCTAGATTCCTTGTCTTTTATTCAATGGTCTCAACCATTGTTTGTTATCCAACTAGGGAGGGTATTGTCACACGTTTTGCGAATATAAGTAAAAACAGTATTGTATTATTTATTTCCTCTTATAACCCAATCAGTAACGAATTTCAACCAAAAAACATTAAGTAATTCTTTCATATAAAATTCAAAATTTTCCTCGGATTTTTCCAAAACACTAATTAATATTAATAATTATTATTAAGAATTATTAATTAATTTCTGAAAGGGTATTTTATACCAAGTATTGTGTCTATTCAAAGTAATTCTTCACTCCAAAGGTTGGCTTTTAAGACACAACTCTTCATCATTTTAAATTGGAAACCAACTATATATATACATATATAAACATATATTATTGGATTGATAAAAACATAATATACAATGATGTTTTCATTTATTATCTTATTGACATTTTTCTTATCAATTTTTCTTATAAGGGTGATTGGTGTATTTATTCATAAAGTACAGTTTATGAATAGAATTGGTTAAGGGCTTGTATTTTAGGAACAAAAATTTTTTTAGAAAATATCTGCATAGTGTGAAAATTATTATTCTTAAAAAAATGCCTTAAGTGGTATGTATCATCCTAATTTATTTTATTGCGGGTGTTATTATTTAAGGGAAATTTCCCTACAAAGTAATGATGAGAACCATTTTTTTGTTTTTGGGGGTAATGGAGGATTTGTATTATTATTATTATTATTCAATCCCCATCCACTTGGGGACTAATCCCTGAGATATGTGTAATCCGTACTAATCCATGTCTGAAAAGCAATCACGCCTTGTTTTGAGATGATTGTAATAATGTCAAGCAAAGCATGGCCTACCTTGTCAATTTTTCTTGTCTTCTTTTTTCGCTCTTTTCTTCTTTTGGTTTCTAGGATATAAATGCTTTACTTTGTATGTCTACATTTATATGATTTGATTGAGGGGCTGCCAGTTTTGACTCTCTTGATGAGGCATAGTAGCAACAAGTGGCGTGCGGATTGAATTTGATTTGGATTGTGTTTTATTAAATTAGATTGAAAATAAATTGAGTTAGAAGATGAATTTTAAAGAATGAATTGAACATGAGTTGGATGTGGATTGTAAATAATTTAATATGATTTTTAATGAATTCAATTCATGATTATTATGTGTTTAATCAAAAGAAAAAAAAATTAGAATTATTAATTTATATACTCATTAAATATTTTAAAATATTAAATTGAATTGCAATCAAATAATATATGTATGTATATATATATATATATATATAAATATATATTTATTTATTTATTGAGTAACTTATTTAGAATTCAATATCAATCATTATTATCTCATCATCAACTTATCTGTAACCCAATATCAACATTAATCATATGAGACTCAACACAATCTATTTTAAAATATATTAGATCCAATCAAACCCAACACAAAATCATATAAATTGAATTGGACCCATAATTTATAACCAATTTTGCCACCTATATTAGCAACCGTGTCCACTAATTATTTTATTTTATTTTATTTATTTATTTATTTATGATAGGACTTGAACTCATAACCTCGTAACCACGAGACTTGATCCTTGGCATTGAGACAAGGGTTTTTGACATCGTCTAATTAATTCCTAGACAATAAACTTCTGTGGCTGCGTAAGAGCTGTTTGTTTATATGGTCGTTTACTTTTCTACTTTTGAATAATTCCAAGTTGTCAAAAATATTGACAAAATTGAGTATTAAAAGTGAGTTGTTTTTGGAAAGAAAAAATGAAAATTCACGGTTGATTTAAACAATAAGTAACTACAAACTGAAAAAAAAAAAAAAAAAAAGCTTAAAATGTGCTTACAAAAGCGTCAAAACAAAACACTAAACAATTTTATTTTTTTTAAATAGAACAAGAAAAAATACTTTATTTTATTTTATTTTATTTTTATAGAGTTTGCAAACACCCCGCGCCACAGGTTAGATTATTAATTTTAGCTCATACCCAAGTGACCAAGTTAATGGGCTCAGAAGGTGAATCACCCCAGGCCCAAGATGGGAAGCCCAAAAAGGAAACCCCAATGGTCTAGGCCGACATCCATTCATACACTCGAATTCTGTGCACTTTATTCTTTATTCTTAATTTACCAGCATTTCTTCATTCAAAATGCTCTATTAATTTACGTATCGGAGTGCATTGCCTTTTTTGCAAATACTCCCCTCGTTGAAGGTAAATTCTTTTATAGATTGGGTGTGAGTTCTATATATGTGCCAAATTCTTTAAATTTCACCACATCTTATATTATTATTATTATTATTATTATTATTATTATTATTATTTATTCTGTTATAAAATCCATATAAACTATAATTCAATTTGAATCACTGGGTACATGAATGTGACCCAAAAATTCGATCCATAGAAGAATTGTCCCTAATTTAACAGTGTTTCACAAAAAGCTTGCACTTTCGAACTTTCTACAATTATAAACTTTTACTATTTGAAAAAAATGATAAGTGTAGTTGATGATTGACCTAGCGGTTAAGGTTGAGGCCTCAAGATTAGTTGGTCTAAGAGGATGATCACCCACACTAAGAATGAGATATAGCACAGACTCCTGTAGGAGGTAGCTGTGGGGAATTTTCAAGGTAAAGAATTTTTGTCTCACCTCATCTAAGATCCTTGGGTATGAGGATCAAGTTGGCCCTTGTGAATAACTTGATGCATTTGGACATAAGTTAAACACTTACTTGATATCATTTTCTTTGTTTGGATAGAAATGCGGAATTCTTCTTCTTGTTAGATATTCGAAATAGTTAGGTTACTACAACTACTCACACTACCACTCATACTAATACCACCATGCTCTTGCAGAAGAAGAAACCTTCGTACCTTAGGGGTTTTAGTGGTGAGTTTGTTAAAACAACGAAAACATACAAGTTCTTTGATCAATTGTGAGAAATTCATTTCCGATAGGATCTATTTTTAATTATCCTACCCTGTAAATATTGTGTATATTAAAGTGTTGTGGTATGGTGCTTACTATTTTGTTACACTTGTCAAAAAGTTCATCATACCTTCCATTCAATCGTTGGCACTAGCTATTCCGAATAGAGCCTTTAGCCTTGTGGATAAATTAAACCTACACTACAATTACCACAGATATAGGAGTGAATCTATTATGCTTTCACAACAGTTCTTCTAGGCTTTTGCGTGGGCTGTTTAGAAAGTATTTATATGCCTCCCTCTCCTCTCCGCCCATAAGGCATAACGGCTAATAGTGGGAAGTGAAGAAGAGAATATTTTTAAAAAATTGTAAAAAAAAAAAAAAGAATCCTATGGGAATGGGAATGAAAAATGAGAGTCTGCTCTTTTCTTAAAATATGGACAAAAAGCACCTTATCCCTCCCCTTCTTCAAACTTTGATTTGTATTTTTTATAGACAAATCTCTGATCAAAGATAAAATCAAATTCATTTTGTATCATATCTAAGGGATTCCTCAGTTTGGGCCGAAGAAGCAAGGTTCGAGTGGCATTTCACCTTTAACCACAACTAATCCGTTGATTTTTCAACATTAGTCGGTTCGAACCTCGTCTCTCTTTTTTCCCCAAAAAGGGGGTGGGGTGGGGTGAGAAATGACAAGAAGATCATTTCGTTTGTGTTCTTTAATTACTAACCAATAATGGGTTTTCTTAGAAATGATAATTGGCCCATTTTGGTGATTTGTATCCACGAGTCACTTATAAATTGAAAAAATTGGATTATGAAACTGCAAAACATATTAATATTTGACGTTTTTCGAATCTTTTAGCATTATAACTTATTTTGTTAAGACTAAGATTCTTTAGGCATGTAATTTTGAGTTTGAATTCCACCGAACATGTGTGGGTTATTTGTCTTGCGATTTTTAATCCAAAAAAAAAAATTTAAAAATAATAAGCATCACAAGCTACATCTTATTATTTTCAAAAATTCATACTTAAAAAAAAATCCTACTTTTCTATATCGTCTGTTACATATCTTCTACATATGAGGACTGGATGGAATTTTTATATTATTCCAAATAATATTTCATCATTTATTTCATATATATATATACATAAGTTGAACAAAATTATTTTCTTAAATACAAACTTCAAGTGCGTCAATGTATTGGCATGACAAATAAAACATAAAATGAAGTAGAAAATCTAAAGTGGTACGCCGACTAAAAATATCTTGTCTAATATTATTCGAAACTGCAAAGTACATTTAACATAAAATACACACAATTAAAATTTAAAAACCGACAATACAATAATGTGTAAATTATAAAAACAAGTCGAGATCGATTGTCCACAAGCGCAACCCGGCATTAACCCAAGCAATTTTCTCAAAAATGGTCTCTTGTCCCTTTCCCTACCCCACGACCATTCACCGCCACCAGCATAGCCACGCTCCGCCGCCAATGTATAATTGCGCCACTGTAACCACCAATTCCATGGCCTTCGGCTTTTCTTCTTCTTCCAAAGTTAATCTCCGTCGTTCATTTCCCTTTAAACGCAAGTCTTGGTTGGGCCGCTGCCACGCCACCAGTCCGCAATCGGAGTCGCCGTCCAAGAAACAACCGCCTCCGTCTTCACGTATTTGTCGTTCTTATTTATTTATTTAAATTGTTGCTTTTAATTTTGTTTTTATGGACATTCTGTTGCTAACTGGTAAGATTAACGAATAGTGATTTGGAATTGAATTTGTTCCTTCTATCTGATTGTGAATATTCGTTTGTTTAGAATTAGTGAACTTATGGTGACTGCGAATCAGTTGGTCGTTTAACAGTATTTACGTTTTCGATGGTTGAATGATCGAGAAAGCAAAATTGGCTTGGAGCCCGCTTGTATGGGCTATTTTCAGAGGAGAATCTGGAGCAAAAAAATTGTGTTCAGGCGGGCTTTCTAAATAAAAAAAAGCAGAAGTTAGAAGAAATGCCAAAAAAATGGCTTTTTTTTAGAAGCTATTTAAAAGAGCTGCATATAAAAGCACCTCTTAAAATATTTTTAATTACTGCACCTAGATACAAATCTGTTTTGACTTAAAAAAAAAGGTTTTTACTACAAAAGGCACGACTCAAGAAGCACTTTGTTTTAAGCCCATTCAAATGGGCCTTGGAATCAAGGAAATTACGGCTTCATTAAATCAGTAGGGAAGAAAATCTTTTACTTGGGAGTGGGTTGGGGTAGTTGATCTTTAGTCTCTAGCTATATATAAAAAGGAAAAAGGACTAGAGCTAAAAGAATTTGGTTGTAGGAACCTTTATGACAGGCTTGATGTTTCAAAGGCCATAAGTTCAGTTGTGGAATGACTCTCTTTGCTTAATTTTGCAAAAGCTTATATTTGCTTATTCCTAATAAATTTTAGCTTGGCATCAAGAAGGTTACCATATATTTATGGTCAAGGTTGTTAGTCGATGAGATAAGCATTTGTGTGGTGAGTTATTGTTATGATGCCAACTCCAATGGTATTAGTTTTCATTTTTGGGGAACTATATCAATTTTGCTTTAGTACAAATTCTAGGCACAAATTCGCATCTTTGTCCACCGTATTATTTTGTAATCAAAGTTCCTTAGTGTACTCACTATGTTTAGACAGGGAGCTTTAGCAGAATTGTTAGTGATTTAAAGCATTCATGCTACGTTATACCCAATGTTTGAAAATCATGCTGGGTACAGGTATGTTTACCTTGGGATGTTGTCCTAACTTCGGAAGCCAATTGATGACTTGCCGAGTCTTTATAATGACGACAAAATTTATCTTTTGGAGGTTTTTTGATTTGTTATAGATATTCACTATACTTTCCAAATAAAAGCTAGCCTCATAGATGATAATTGGACATCAAAAGTCTTACTTTATAGGCCTGTGTGGCTTGTCATTTCAGCATTTGTCATAGCCATTAAGTTTTTATATCTTGATTGTTCTTCTATATAGTGCAGGGCATCCTAGAATAGCTCCACATGCAATCGATGCACAAACATTATACTATTGGGAGAGCGTCTGTTGTAATTAGTTGAGTACAGAATTCACTAGTTGAGAGAGAGAGAGAGAGAGAGAGAGAGAGAGAGAGAGCTCTTAGGAGCCACTAAGGCAGTGATATTTTGAGTAATCAATGATATTCATAGGGTAGAGTTTGTGCTGGACAATTTGAGATAATTTTTCAGTGGTTGGTTAAATTTGGAAGCTTGAAAGTTCCGTTTAAGTTGGAATCTCCACATTTTTGTTTCAGCAAACCATAATAATGAAGCCACAATGGACTTGCTTATTTTTCTTCAAGATGGTACTTTTAAGATTTGCTAATTATTGATACATTCAATTATCACTTATCCCGAAGCCGTGTTATCTTAAACTCGGAAAACTTAGTTCCCTGCTTTCGAGATGGAATCTCATATTTCAAAATGAAACAGCTTGCTCAGAACTTGTTTAAAAAAAGTTAGAATCAGACACTCTAGTGTTGTGATTCTTTCCTGGGAAACATAGCTCTCAAAAATCAGAGGTTTTAAATTCTTTTCCCATTTTATGATGCGTTAAACCAATTAAAATTTTCATGCTACTACCTTGAGTTCCCTATCATCTGACCGTTCAACAACCACAGACTATTAATCTGTCCATAATATAGTGTGACTAGCGTTCTCCTTTTCTCTAGCGATGTCAATTACTGAATTTTCATTCATATGTTTATCAGGTGTAATGGCAACTTTCAGAAGATTTCAGGATACTCTCCAGATCTTCTTTGCTGTGCTATTCTGGATGTCTCTTTTCTTCTGGTCTTCTGCATGGGATGGGGGGAACGGCGGAAAACCAAACAAGGGGTCTCGATTTAGGAAATAATTCCAAAATCTGTCATCTTTTACATACTCTATACACTTTAGGTTACAATGAAGACCATTTAGTTTGAAGTAAAGATGCGGATCAGTTCATTTCATCTTCTTGATCCTTATAGTCAAAATTATTGGTGGGTTGGCTTTTTTTTCGATTTTAACTGTACCACTTCACTTTTTGTTGCAGCAAACGCAGGCCATTTCTGTCCTTGTTTCTTGTCTGTATTGTTGTTTAGTTGCTAAACTTTAGTGCTGTATTTCTGATTTTGGGATGACTGGATTGATAGAAAGATTTTTTTTGGCTTTTCACCAGTACAGCAAGTAAAATATCTTTGCGGCTGCTCTTTTCATGCCTCACCTTATTTCTCCTTACTAATAGTCGTTTAGTCTTTACCTTATTTTCTGCATTCCAACATTTTTACTTTTACACCAAAAAGGTTATTGTTTACGTCAAAAGGAAACCATTATTTTTGCGCTCATTTTTTCATTAAATAGGTTTTCCCTTCCTCTCTCCAGATGGATGATTTCTTTTATGCTACATGAATAAGTATAACTGCGTTGTCAACTGTTAGACAAGAATGTGATGATGTAATAAAGTGAAATGCTAACAATCCATGGCTGAGTTGAGTATATTCACAATGAGTTGGCATGATTACACCTTTCAGAACCTTTGTCCTCTCTACCCCAGCCTCAACCCCCATAGACACACACACACACACACACACACACACACACACGCACACTCTCATATGCACTAACATTTGCATACATTTGGTCATTCTCTCGTTTTGCCTTTTTGTTAGTAAGGCTCTTTTTCTTATCTCTATTACAGATTTTAAGAGAAGTGTGACACATGCGCACACATTCGGTCATCTCTGCTTCTGCTTTTTTGTTAGGAAAACTGTTTCTTATCTCTCTATTACAGAAGTTAAGAAAGGTGTGATGATGTTTATTCGGCCATATGAGCTGTATCGGAATAAAAAGGGAATGCAGTTTTCTTTTGGAAACATACATATTGTTTTTGTTATCTATCTTTTCCTGTTTGTTTTATTACAGAATTATTGATGAGAGAACTAGGTAACATTGGCCCTGGTCCCAGTTTGGACAGTACCTATACCTTACAAGAGGAAGTAAGCATCAGATGTTGCACGTGTTTAGGTCTCCTGATATGATCTTTCTACCCAAGTACAGTTTCTGGTCTCAGGCTTATTGTTTGAGAAAAGTGCTCGGCTGGACGACTGATCGAGAAACAAAAGTGATAGGCTTTGTCTTCTGCTCCTTTACGACTCGTGGCATGGGGCTATTCGATGATCGAACATAACTTAGGTTTGTGTTTAAGTTGGTTTTTAATTAAGTTTTATTTCCATTAGTTGGGCTTAAGCTCACATGCAACATATGATGAGAGTGAGGAAAGGCAATGGACTGGAGTGGTGTCTGTTGTTTTCCTGTCTTTGTCAATCCTGCAAAAATCTGGTTCATTTTTTGCTTAGATATGTTAAAAGGCAGCTTATTTCTGGTCTAGAAAGTGGTGTGAAATCTAAGATCTTTGGTTGGTGGAGCCCAAGGTTACTAACATATCACACACTAGCTGTTATTTTTTTTTCACATAGTCTGCCCTGTTTTATTACCTACCTGAGTTCCTTTTTTGTTTTCCAATATTGTGAATGTTTGTTACCATAATCTTCTCCAATCCCGTTCTATTGTTAGGCAAAAAGTCAAAAGTTAATTGGGATCATGTTTATGATGCATTCTAATTAACAATTTGAATCATTAGATATTGTAGAATCAAGTGCCCTGCGTTGGTCTCTGATGAGATGTTACCCTTGTTTAATATCCAAATGGTGTTTGTAATTATTGCATTAAATATGATTATGTCATAATTTTACTTATTTGACTCTGACATCATCGTATTCAAATCTATTGCTGTCTAACTGGGTAGGATGAAATTTTCTCATTTTGCATCGAGTGAGAAAAGGTTTTAGGAGCCGCATCGATTGAAATTTATGGCGTGACTGAAGCCGTTTTAATAATGAGGTGGCAACTGAACTGGTCTACCCGACCGGTGCAGGCTGAGTTTCAATACACTGCCCGATGGTATGCTGTCTTATCATTTTTTTTTTTGTCTAACTAATATTATTAGTTTCAGATACATTGCATGTACATATGACACATAAATAGATGTTTGGATTGACAATTGAATAGATACCTAGAAGCTCGACGACCAATACCATTGTTGTGAAATCGTTAGTTTATTCGGAGATGATAACAATAATACTAATGATATAAGTCCAAATTGTACGAGTTTCGGTATGTCAAAAGCGTCATTTCTCTGGGAGAGCTGCGCGTCGTACTCAATCTGAACTGTAATTGGAAAGCAAGCGGCCAAATATTTATACCACTGTTTCTGTACGCACCGCAGAAATACAACCCTCAATTATATGATTTTGCACTTTGACCCCTATGTCCTTTTAATTTAATAAAATTCAACAACGCTTTTCTTATAGGTAAAATTTTGGAATGCATAACTAGTTGAACAGTGGTCCAACAAACACGAGCCCAGCTTTACATTCAACATTTTCACGAATCTTTATTTTATTTCTAGCAATTTCACAACTATAGTATGCTCTAACCTTACTCGACTGCCCAATAAAATTTCAGTGCAAATCTGTGGTCGGATGTGAAGACACAATTATATGAGATATTATTCGGAACTTAAAAATGGTTTTATTTATTTATTTGTATGAAACTAATCTGTCATTGGGTATGGAAGCCCGACTCCTGAGGTATTGTTTCGTAATGAAGATAGACTAGATAGTGGTGACAAATGAATGGATTGTGTCGGGTTCTATTGAATCATGTTAAAAATGTGTTGGGTTTCAAATGAGTTTTGAAAAAGGGATTGTAAATGTGTTGGGTTGGTCATACGTTTAACTCAGGTTTATAGTAGGTTGGTGCTTAACAGGTTCAATGCAAAATAAAAACATATTTTCTACAGTCAAACAATTTTGTATAATTTTCAATTATTTATTTGTTATCTAACATATTCTTTAATATGTATATATAGATAATTTTATCACTCTTTTTTCAAACTTGTGAACTATTACCAAATTATAATATATATATATATATATATTGTTTTTCTTTTTGTTAGAATCATTTATGAACTGCATTGATTTATCTAGAACTCGCTTGGACCCATATAAAATACAAACTATATTCAAATTTGCTAAAGCCCAACCTATTTATAAAATTTTAATATCTAACTCAATCCAAGGCTAGTTTGATTGGATTAGACTTATGAGTCTAAACCTATTTTGTCACTCCTACCCGAAGGTAATGAGATTTTGTCCTTTCTATGAAAACGTATATCACGAGTTGAGAGAGGAAAGTATACGTTGAGTAAGTTGTTTAACTTCGTCCAATATGAAACATGAATATAGTATGGTTATTATTTGATAATCTCCAAATTGATCGCCTATGTATAATCACAAATTATGAAATTGAAGATATAAAATTTATAATTGTTTATTCTGGATCCAAGGCCATGCATCCATTGGCGTCTATTTATTTCTCTATTTTTGATTGTTTAAAAGAGTCGATTTTACGAAATTAACGGTAGCTAATAAATATCTTTAAGCGAATGATTATAGTCGATCACTTTCGTCAAGTATTTGCTCTGAGTAGCCTATCAAATTTACGTTTCATTGAGTATATAGGTGTACTTAATAATCTCTTTAGATGCATGTTTCAGTTAATCTTCAAATCTACCAAAAGTACTTTTTCATATTAGATATCTTTTTTGGTTTTTAATTATCCAGTTTCGATTTTTTGACCGACTAATTCGGATCGGATACTGCAGAAACCCGTTATGGAGGCGATCCTCCTAACTCAATTGCTTAATTCACAATACCGAAATTCGAACTCTAGACAATACTTAAGGAATCTAGCACTTTATCCTGTTAGACCAATTAGTAGTTGGTAACTTTATAACTATTACATCAAATTACAAAATGAAAAATAAATTATTACGACTTGTGATCATAAATGAACTAATGTCAGTGATATTTAAAAAAAATTATGAAAATTAATATATAATTAAGACAATACCAGTATTCATGAAAAATCAAATTGAACCCACAACTTAAAATCTTCACTTTACCACCACTGAGGGGAGCCTGATCGACCACATGATGTAATTATATACCCTTTTCTTAAAAGAAATCAAGCCTATTGGCTATTATTAATAAATAACACTTAAAGTCGAGGATCTGATTGGTCATACTCATATGTCTCTTCCCTTTCCTCCGGCCTTGTTGGTGGGCCAAAGCCCTCACGCATGGCCCCTCCACTGCGCTCACCAGCGGCGCTGCTCAACGCCACCTAATGCCTCTTCACGTGAACAATTTACATTTTTCATTGTCATGCGCCCCAATTATTTTTCTTGAATCCAACCAATGAAAATTCTCTGTCAAATTTTATGATCTAGATTCCAATCCTACCGCCACCATTCAACCCCCACTCCGCTATAAATACGCCAAGCAACTCCACCACCCTCCTCCCCTCCAACGCGGAGGAGCTCCTCCTTTAAAAACATCTCAGTCTATAAGAAAAGAAAGGAATAATAAAAGAATGCTGTTAAGAAGCTCTTCGACGCCGATCTTGAATTCATGGCTACCCAATTCGACAACCGGGTCAGGGTCATCGCCTGAATCCGATACCCTGCACCAGTTGACGAGAGCCCGATCGTTCTGCCTGTCGATGTCGTGCGATGACGGCGCCGCGAGGATCACCCCGACCCGGAACGGGTTTGATTCGAATTTCAAAGATCCTGCGAAGCCCAAGAAGGGCTTGAGGCTGCCCGCGAGCCCGAAGCCCGCGAAATTGAAGGAGAGAAGAGAAGGGAAGGAGGCGGGGTCCATTTTCCTGTCGAGTTCCGGGTTAGGTGCTGCTGCGGAGGAGGAGGGGTGCTTGTCGGCTCCGGAGAGGGAGAGGGCGCCGCAGACACTGGTGGTGGGCGGAGGAGTTTGGGGTGGCGGAGGTGGTGGGGTGTGTGGTGGTGGGAGAGGCTCCGGTGACGGGTCGGGTTCGGGCTCGCAGGATCCCGGGAGTTGGAATGGGCGTGAGAGTACGGACGCGTACTATGAGACGATGATACAAGCTAATCCCGGGAATTCTCTTCTGCTGGCTAATTATGCTAAATTCTTGAAAGAGGTACTTTATTTTAACTTACAGAAAAAAAAATTGCAAGAAAATGTTGAATGATTTAGTGTGATTGCTGGCAGATGTAAGCAAGGATGATAACAAAAGATCAAAACAATTACACATGAAGTTGTTGCTTAATTTTAGTTGGGATTATTCAAACTCATTTTAATTTCATCTTCGTCTTGGATATCTAGTCCATAGGAACTTGCTTTTATGTTTCAGTTCTGGTTAAATCATCAATACATATGCATGTGCGCGCGCGTGTATATATTGTATATAAATTTGATGTTGGAATTATTTCATATACCGTATGTAGGTTAAGGGGGACTTTGCAAAGGCAGAGGAGTATTGCGGAAGAGCAATTTTGGCTAACCCAACCGATGGCAATGTGTTATCGCTTTACGCCGATCTAATATGGCAAACGCAAAAGGATGCTGCTAGAGCTGAGGCTTACTTTTGATCAAGCTGTTAAAACTGACCCCAATGACTGGTGAGAATATCATTGTCCCTTCTTGGTTTGCCATTTTTGATACCTTTCCTCATGTTCACTTCATATCTTGTATTGTGATCTTGGGCAAGAAGTTTATTGTATTTGTACGTTCCTTTTCATGGCGGATTGGTTGATATAATTTGGAATATATCAATGATTTTGTATTAGATCTTATCGTCCGTGAAGTTATCTTCGTGGTCCATCGAGTCTTGTTGTTGGTATTTGTGTGGACTGAGGCATTGGAAAAATCTTGGTTCTTTGTTTTGATATTTTTGATCACTGATTCCGCCTGAAATGTGCAATTGCCTTATTGTTGGAGTTCGCTTTCTGATTTACTAGTTGACGAATATGTCTGATTTATGGCGCACAATCAATAATTAACCAAATGATAGATTTGATGTTTTTTAGGCTATGTTTGCGGTCTTCATTTTTGCTGAGGAAAATGATATACAAACATTTTCATGGTTTCATTTGGAATGAAAACACAAACGCTATGTTTGGTTCTTGACTTTTGAGCAAAGGAAACAGAAAGGATATATAATTTTGTTTTTTTCAAATTATTGTACCCTATGCTTTATGGTTTGTTACTTTTCGTGTATTTCTCTTAGATCCAACCATAGCATGATATATTTACATTTTTATTTGATTTCTTGGCAGTTATGTGCTGGCTTCATATGCTCGATTCTTGTGGGATGCTGAGGATGACGAGGAAGAAGAGAAAAAGGAGTTAGAGAGCCAATTCGGGGCAGAGAGGAATAACAATTCGACTTCCAAGTTGGTCCAAAAAGAATCTAACTGGCCTCCTGTGGCTGCTGCTTCTTAATCTAATCCCCCCTCGCTCTAAAACCTCAAGTTTGTGTTGGAAACCGGTACTAATGAAGCGCAAAGGAAAGAGTTCTCGGTGACGCTTAACATGAGTTTCTGCTTCGTGGTACGTTTCGAAGTTACTGTTGTAAATATACAAGAAAAAAAGAAGACAAGTTTTGACTGTAACAACTTGCAATATATCAATAATAATGGTTTACTTTTTCTTCCATTTTTTTTCGATGAGGCGCAAGAAGTTGATTGTTTTCCTAAAATGCAAGAAGTTTACTTTAGCCCTCACGTCAATGTAAATTAAGAATAGAGCGGTGGAGTCCCACCGGAGAATATGATACGTTATCATGTTGGAGGTCTCGTTGTTTTTCATGTTGTGGATGATAGCTTCTTGTCATTATGGTGATGCTAACATAAGGGGTCCCAAGTATGGGGATTTCATGAATTTGAGCAAGATAGGTATTGTTTGCTAATACTTTTGTATTATCTTGTATATTAAAAAACATTATCATCTGTCACTTTTTTAAATATTCTTAATCGACGGTGGAAGCGTGAGTACAACTGTACCGCAACTTTCCTACGGAAATGCTGTGGTTTCAATTTTATCTAATATTTTGGTGACGAGCTTTGGATTTTTTATAAATATAACGCAAAAAAGTGAATGTGTTGAAATTTTAATCCAAAAATAAAAAATTTTAAAAAACTAACTGAAGTCGAAATTGGAATTGTCGACTTCAATTAAAATATTGTTAATTTATTACACAATTTAAATTTAATATAAAAAAAAATTTAATGAAGGTCGACATTCACAATATTGACTTCCATTAAAAAAATATTATCTCGGTTGAATAGGTCAGTGTTCGTTAGTTTAAAAGGAAAAAAAAAATTGAAATCGATATTGTGATTGTCGACTTCAGTAGAATTTTTTTTGTAAATAATGGAAGTCGACTTCTGTTGGTTTTTATTTTTTAAAAAACTTGTAGAGACGACTTCTGTTGTATTTTTTTTTCCTTTGTGGAATTGTAGTATCTTGCTGAACAAGTAGGTAAATCCATAAAATCTGCAAGAATCTCTAGTGTGGTGTTCAAATAGAATGGTAAAATATCATGGAGATGTGGCGTCGTTGCTCCGAATGGTATTGGTAGCTGGATTTGTGTCTCTTCGATTGGAATCTTTGCTGCTGGTGGAGGTGAATATGTTTCATGCTCGACATTTTCATTTACTAACTCAAGCTACTGCTTCAACATTTTCATTCTCCGCGTCCTTAACATCGTCATCCTTGTCTGAATTGGAATCGGATAATTCTTCATCATGGAAAGCTATCTGCATAATGATTAGTAACATCATCTTTTGGTACCGCGGCAACTTCAGATTGCCCATTGTAGTTCGATGGACCTTCGTCGGGATACATCGATATCCTGCATATATGTTGAAGTTGGGTTCCATGTATCCGCTACAATCTATCGAAAACTCATTCAAATTGAAGTTTCGAAGAGCCTCCGTGACAATTGGCATATAATTCCCTAGTTCCTTATTGTTGTTGCATCTCAATTGTAGGAATTTGTGGGACTGCTTCTGTTTCAACAAACAGCTGCACTACTTTAAGTTTAGAATGCGGGTTTGTAAAGAAAGATCATGTCGAATCATCATTGATCTCCAAAATATTCTTCATAGGAGGATTCCGACAGAGAAAATAGATCTACACTGATTGTGTTGTAGATCATGTCTATAATATAGGCAAATAATGACGATCGACTAATCCGAGTTACTCCAATAGGTGGACGATTATACGAAATTGAGTAATTTGAATGATTTATTTGACCTCCGTAATGTATATCAATAACGATATATTCCATCTTATTTAAGGTAAATCAGATGAAAAATATACTGATATAAACTTGAAGAAATATGGAAATAATAAGAAAAAATATAGAAAATATTTTGAACAAAATAGAAATTGAGGATGTTGAGAGAAAATTTGACAGATGAAAATTTAGAATGTTTGGAGGAATTTTTATTGTTTGAGATTTTGGTAGAATGATGGGTATATTTATAAGGTGAAAAAATACACCCGTTACATGCGGTGCAACAACTATTTATTTAACCATTTGAGAAGTTGACGATCTCATTACTGACTTCTCAAATGGTTAAATAATTAGCTCTTCTGTAATTAGCCGTCCTGCATGTTTTTTGAAAAATAAATACCAACAGAAGTTGACTTCCAATATTTAAAAAAAAAAATTCTACTGAAGTCAATAACCACAATGTCGACTTCAATTTTTTTCTTTTTTTTTTTTTAAATTAACAAACACTAGACTGTCCAACTGGGATAATATTTTTTTAATGAAAGTCGACATTCACAATATTTTTTAAATGAAAGTCGACATTCACAATTGGTATAGAGTATATATATATATATATTTTCATATCTCTTTTATATATTTGTTTTCAAATTCTTAATTGTTTATTTATTTGTTAATTAATCTTATAATTCTATCTTTATTTTGAACTATTTTTTATAACAAATTTAATAAAATGCATACATTACATATAATTAAAAAAAATATAATAGTGTATAAAATCTAATAAATATTTTAATTTTATATTAATAATTTATATATGTAATTAAACTATATTTTAGTTTTTTTTTTAATTTTGTACTATCATCGAGTGTGTCCCACAAGGTAGTTTAAATAGAGGAAATGTTGATGTTATTGAAAAATAATACTAAATGCCTAAAATTGGCATTTTGACTATTAGTTCATTATTTTTGTTTAGGCAAAGATATCCTTTTGTACTGCATATGAGTCGCCCGAATGATATTTAATAAAATCTGGAAGTAATTCACATAATCGACACACTCTGTACTTTCTTCTTATTCATCTTCCTTCTTGGTTCGTACTTCAATATCGTTGATATGATACACGATTTCTTCAATCACGATTTTGCAACCCCATTGGCCTGTCTGACGTCTTCAATTTCTTGCTGGTTTGTTTCAATATCAACCATTAGGTATCAATTTTAGCCATGAAAGTACCATTAATCATTTCACTCCAAGCTGTTCCTAATATTTGAGACTGTGTTTGCTTAACATTTATGCCTATTAAGTGAATTAATGTAAGTACAATCGTTAATTGTTTTGATATCTAGTTTCTGCAACTGATTTTATTCATAACAATTCCGCTAATAATGTCTTTGTTACTTATTGTTTTTTCCATTCTATTTATACTGAATTATGTCACTAATTCATGACAGATATGTTGAATTTGTGATGGAATTTCTCCGTCACATACAATTTTCATTAGTGAAGGGGTGGTTTCTTGTAGTGTTATATTCAGGAACGTGCAATGTAGGCGATTGAAATTAAGAGAAGACGAACGACATGCCCCTGGAGGGGTCAGTTAGATGGAAACAGGTAAATCTGCGGTACGAGCTTTTCGTTTTTCTGAACTGTATATGAGCATTTGAAGAGAGTAATCGCTGTTGTCAATGATGCCTTTCTGTCCATGCAGGTGTGTATTATGCACACAGGAATCATGTGAATTGTTGGTGATCAACAATGCTTGATGAATTAGCAAGCGCCAATGTTTAAATAGGAGGTAAATTATGAGAAACACGAAATGCTGGAAAGTTGTATGGAGTATCATGTGAGATGTCTTGGGTATGGTATACTTAGGTGTGCAGTGCACGAGGGGAAATCATGGTAGGTTCTGAGTCATGTTGTGTGCACGTTCTTCATAATTGTGGCAGAATTTATAGCGTTAAAGAAACATAGGAGCAGAGGAGTGTTGTGATAAATTTGATTTTAGAGATAAACCTAGAAGAGAGTATTGAGGGAAGAGGTTTAGAGAAGATGGTTCAGCTGAATGTATGGTAGTGTAGGAGATGATACGGAGCTGCTAAAGTACATGGAAAGTTACTGGTGCTTCTGAGCATTATCATGTAATGAGTTATCCATTGAATGTTGATGTATGAAGGGCAGGCTATCTCCTTTGATCCGTTGAATGATAACAAGTCACATCACATTTGATACTTTGATCCGTTTATTATTCATCTCCTTTGTGATTAGAGTTTCTTTTATCTTTTCATTGGGAATTTTAAGTAATGATTTACAACTTCAGTGGTGGTATGTTAATATACTGTCTACTGAGACATTTCTGCTCGTATGGAATCAATGGTTAAATAGCCCTTGTGTAATGCAGAGCTTTTAATTTTCAGGTAGAAGGGGAAGAATCTGTGGCCATCGGTGCAGAAAAGGAGTGCAGTGTTGTGTAGGTACGAATAATTGGAAGGAGGATGGTAGCACTTGAGAAGGAGGATGAACTTTGTGGAGTGCCAAATAAGGTGAACCAATAAAGAATTTTGATGGTTCTATTTAAGTTTTAGGTGTTGTTTCCTTCCTCGAATACCTCCTCTCATTTTTATAACGCATGCAATTTGACAAGAGATGATGCAAACCTGTGAGGCACTTGCTTTTTGAAGGCACTTGTTCGTCTTGTGTTGTCCGTTACATCCAACGAATATAGGGGGTGTTTGGAAACACTTGTATTTTTATTAAATTTAAAATAAGCTAAAAGATAAATTTTAACATTTTTTAGTATTGTGGATCCAGACAATTATAATAGAATGCCCTTGAAGCTGATGAGGGCCCAACCAACATTCTGGACACCTTTTTCATGAAATCTTACAAGTTACTACCATTAAGGCAACCTCTGTTAACTCGTTAAAAATATTAACTGATTAACTAACCTACGAAAGGTATGAACTGTAATGTGATTAAACATGTATCCCAACAATACCGTGAAACAAAATCTCCACCAAAGAAAAAAAAAAGGAGTATGGATCAAGATTCAGCAACGAAAAAGGCATACTTTGAGGTAATGGAAAAAGTTTAGAATCTTATTCCAACCCTACAGACTCAAACAAATCATTTTCATGTAACTCAGATTTCTCAATTTTGTCTTTGGAATATTTGTTTTGGTCTATCATCTACGACAATGACATGCCTGCACACCAAGCATTGCATCCACTCTGTACCCGGATCATTCCAACATATTATCTTTGAGTTTGAGTTATTATCAAGAAAATTAATTATATTACAAAGTTTCCCCATCTCTAGAAATGAACTGTTCTACAGCATTTACTATTCATTTCAAGATGATGGGCTTTTTTTCTTTCTTCTTTTGGTTCATTCTCCTGTTAACTGATCCCTTTTCTGATGGTATGCGCGCCTCTGCTTTTTCTAATATTCTCTGAGTTTATATTTTCCTCATGTTACTCATTATAATGAGTAATAGTATGCATTGAACTAAGATTAATTAGTAATGCGATTAATGTATGTTGGTATATGTCAAACTTGATCAAATGGATTGATTCATAAAACTAACTGGTAGAGTGGTAGGGTCTGAATCAATACTTAGTTATCCACAATGTGTTTATAAAGACCAAGTCAGGAATTTTTAGTTTGGAAGGCGATATAAAATTTGTAGAAAATGCAAAGGGTGATTTTGTTATTTTTGAGGGGGAAAATGTTTCAAATTTTAGTTAAAACTGCATGTTTGGCTTTTATATAAACCCCAGGGGTGCGACTGTCCCTATCAGTCTTTCTCTAAATGCATAAGCAACTTCCTCAAAAATGGATTTCACTACTAGTTTCTTTCACAGTCAAGTCTTTCTTTTTAGGTGTTTAATGGTGATAATATTTGAGTACTAAGTTCTGCTGTTTTTGGAAGTTTTGGTTGTAAATGCTTTCACAGGTACGTATGGAATAAACTACGGCAAGATCGCCGACAACCTCCCACCACCGGAGAGCGTAGTAACCCTTTTAAAGGCAGCCAAGATCAAGAACATCAGAATCTACGATGCCGATCACAGTGTTTTGAAGGCCTTCAGAGCCTCAGGAATCGAGATCATCGTTGGACTTGGGAACGAATACTTGAGGGACATAAGCGTAAATCCAGACAGGGCTGTCGAATGGGTGAAAGAAAATGTGGAGCCGTTTCTTCCCGGCACGCTCATTAAGGGCATTGCTGTTGGCAATGAGATTCTTGGAGGCGCTGATGTAGAACTGTGGGAGGTTCTAGTCCCGGCTGTGAAAAATGTCTACAATGCCCTTGATCGTATGCGCCTTGCTAACCGGATAGAGGTATCCAGCCCACATTCTGAGGCAGTCTTCGCCATTACGTTCCCTCCGTCTGCAGGGGCATTCAAGGAAAGTATAATTCCTTACATGAGGCCACTCTTGCAGTTTTTTTCACAAATTGGCACCCCTTTCTACATCAATGCCTACCCGTTTTTGGCCTATATGAGTGATCCGGCGCACATCGATCTCAATTATGCCCTTTTTCAGAAGAATCCCGGGATTTATGATGCCAAGACTAAGCTGCATTATGACAACATGTTCGAGGCTCAGATCGATGCTGCTTATGCTGCATTGGAGAAGGTCGGCTTTGACAAGATGGAAGTTATTGTTTCCGAGACTGGTTGGGCGTCCAAGGGAGATCCGAATGAAGCAGGAGCAAATTTGAAAAACGCGAGGACGTATAACCTTAAGCTGCGTAAGAGGCTGTTGAAGAAGAAGGGAACTCCTTATAGGCCAAAAATGGTGGCTAAGGCTTATGTTTTTGCGTTGTTTAACGAGAACTTGAAGCCCGGGCCGACTTCTGAGAGGAACTTTGGATTGTTTAAGCCTGATGGGAGTATTGCTTATGATATCGGCTTCACGGGGCTGGTTCCGAGTTCAGCTTCGTCATTTCTCGGTGACATGAAGGTATGCTTTTCTAACATTTGAGGTGTTTTGCAACAGCTTCCGAAAATCGCTTTAGTTTTTTCATCGCCAAAGTTGTTTGGAGTGTCTTTATGACCAGCTTCTGATTTTAGCTTGTGTTACTATTATCTGGCGTAAAGGGGTGGTTGCAAGGACTTCTACCTTTTGAAAGCAGTTCGAATCTCCTATTACACTCATTCCGATACTGATTTTTTATGCCAGGTGAATGGACAAGGTTGGTCTTCGAGTTTGCGATTATTGGTTCGTGTAATGTGTGGAACAGTGTTGCTTATTGTAATGTCCTAGCCATTAGCCAAAAGTTGAGACAGTGCAGGCTCGGTTGAGGATAGTTGTTCATATTCAGCTTCCATTAATTCATTCTTTATGCTCATTAAGGGAATTAATTCTTTCATTTCTTTAGAATTTAACTTATTTTCAGTTGTGAGTTCAACTTCATAATCGAACAAATTCTGTACGGATTCCTATTCTTTTACGTGAATGAAAAAAAATAATCTGATCAATTATGTAGCTTATAACATATTATCTCTTCATTTGTTGATGATTGTACTATGAAAATCTCAACATTTAAGGTGAAACAATTGTTATGCCCTTTATTAGAAATTGCAATAACCGCCCTCAGAAGTATGTCAAAATTATTGGGACCTAGCATTTTTTACATACAATTATTTAAAAATAATTGAATGTAATTATTCAAACTTGAGGAGTGTATTTGTATTTATACCAAACTTGAAGGCTGCTTATGTAATTATTCCTAACAAATAAATGAGACCGTTTGGATAGACTTAAAAATGTATTTGTAGAGTTGTTATTTTTATAGTACAAGTTTTTTTTTTTAAAAAATTATATAATTTTGCGTTTAGATATAATAGCTTAAAAATAATTTCAAATGTGCTTTTTTTGGACGCTACTTTGGATAGTTTTCAAAAACGAATTTTGGGCTCTTTTTATCTAGTTCTTAAAAAAAATCCAAACAAAACCCCCTCTTTTTTTTTTTTTCAAAAAAAAAAAAAGAAACAAAACAAGCTCCAAACGGACTTGACCAATACTCAATGTGAACCGGGAATGAGAAACAGTGGAGTGTTTCAAGACTTGGAAATGACTTGGAAGTGAAAATTCTTGGTTGTGGAGGCCTAGTTCCAAATTTAGGTTTTGAAGACTAATAACGTAACAAAGACTTATCACTATATAAAAAACAAATCTTAGGGGCCAGATGTTAGGAGACTAAATTCAAATTATAATTGTGAAAAAAAATCTTTTATTTTGTTTAGAATAGTAATTTAAATAAATTTGATAATGACAAGAACTATGTTAAATTAATCTTATTAGAAATTAGTGACGGATGGATGATGTATAAATTTATCTTTATCGACACGTAATTACAAATGTGCAGATGCCGTTTAGTAGCTATCAAGTGTTGAAATAACTTGTAATAATATTTGTCTCTACTTGAAAATTCTAGCCCATACTCAATTCAATCGAATTAATATTAATTATGTAGCGTGTTTTATATTTGTCCTATGAATAATTAATAATTTAAGAAGAGTGATCAATCACTTAATAAGTACAAAATATTTATCATATAATTTATTGAGTTTGATCAAACTAAGTCTAAATAAAAATTTTCCAGGTTGATTTAGTTGTGGGCGTACATTTATCACTTATTGTCAATAAAGACAACCTAGAATGTAAAGTAATTATTGTAACTAGTAATATTGGCTAGTGACGGAGTCAAGGGCCTGGTGGTGGCCGCACCCCCTCCCACCCCCACCCCCCCCACCCTCAATTTTTTTTAAAATTTATTTTTTATTAATAAAAATTTTAATTTTATCTACTCTATTTTATTATTGGTAATTTATTTTTGTCTAATCTTATTTATCATAATAATTAAATTCTCTTTCTCTTTCCTCTCTTTTTCCTTATTCTCTTCAAATTAAAATATTAAAAATTCTATTAGATTTTACTTTTTCTTCTATCACAATTAAAATACCAAAAATCATATTAGAATTTTTCTTCACTCACAAACCCTTCATTATTCAACTTTTTTTTGAAAGCAACGTATAAAAAGGTATTATGTACTAATTTTGAAATTTATACATCTATTTATTTATTTATTGTTGTAATCTTCACATTTAATTGGGAGTGATTTGGGGAATTTGATGGTGGAGAAAAAAGAAAAGATAGTTTTTGAGCTTTGAATATATTTTTTGATCATGAGAAGAAAGAGAGAGAAAAAATCTATTTTAATACGTTTTGAGTTTTGATTATACATCATTACGTGTGTTTATGCCAATTTTATTTATTATTGTTAAAAACAAATTTTGTTAAGTATTTTTTTAAAACAATTAATTATCCACTATATTCGTTTCTTTTGAAATAGAGAATAACTTGTTATTTTTTTTCAATATCATTTTTTATATATTGTTTTGATTGTAACACTTTTTTTTTTATTGTAGCACTTCTAATTGGTCATATATGCATAAATATGATAACTTTTGTTATTTTATATGTTAAAATTATGTAGAACTCTTATATTTATATATTTTAATT
>JAOWBU010000349.1:0-25000 GCA_026212405.1 Petrea volubilis
GTTTTTTAAATAAGGCCATCTGTTTCTTGTATTTGTTATCATCTTTGCTGTTAAAATTGGGTGTCTGTGTTCTGTCATGTTGTGCAGGTACGGGCCTTTCTGGATATGCACTACCCTGATATTTGTGGCAGCTTCCATTGGTACATTTGTCACCTATTTGGCACACAAACTGAGTAAAAAGGATTGGGAGTATGATATCAGCCTGGTGACCTGGTCTGCTTGTCTGTTCTATGGCTATGTCACTGTAGTGCCTATTCTCCTGTATCTGATCCTCAAATACTTCTCTGCTCCATCTGGTCTTGTCCAGCTGTTCTGTCTATATGGCTACTCGCTGTTCGTTTTCATTCCTGCTTTGGTAAGATAAACATTGCTTTTTCCGCTCGTAGTTTTATCTTTGACATGCACATCGATTTGCCCCCTTAACCAGTTCCGCAATTTGTAGACATCGTGGTTTGATAATGGTGTTCAATTTTACTGTACGTTACATAGCAGAATAGTAGAAGTTATTACTCATAGCGCCAGGCTGTGTTATCTTCTTTTTGCAGTTGAAAGAGTGAGTAGGTCACATTTCATGCTCGATACTTCCAATATGATATGTAGCAATCACATATACTTTCTGTTTTAGTGGCTTGGGCTGTGGATCAAGATTGCTGCAAATTAGTACTCTGGATTCTTAGCAATACTGTCGATGAAGCTTTTTAATAATATTTGATCCGTGTTCTAAGTCAGTCACCTAAATATTATGCCGGTGCCAAACTCGTGTGTTTGTTTGGTAATTGAGTTGTCTCAAAAAAATTTATCCGTCCACTGAAAATGTTTCAAGCTGTAGATGCTCATAATTTTTTTGTTTCCCTGCTGTTCTCTAAGTGCCTCTGTTGTTTTGGATGGAACGCTGTTTGCTGAAAGAAAATTTCCTATTTGTTGCAGTGTTTATCTATTGTTCCTCAGGAAATCTTTAGATGGATTGTCGCTGGCATAGCCGGCTTCATGTCTGCCACATTTGTTGCCCTCAACCTCAGAAACCATATTAAGTCTGCGGGTGAAAGTTGGTTCCTGATTGTAGCTGGTATCTTCTTGCTGCAGCTGGCTCTTTCGTTGGTGCTTAAATTCTACTTGTTCACTATCACCGTATAACCACAGGTGTGCTATTACGTGGCTTTAACACGTCACAGATCAAGCCGTAGAAAGATAGGGACCCTGGGTGGGGGTTGTGGTCATGGCTTAGATTTTTTCTAATCTATATGCATACATGAGCTGGAACCTATTGTAATTCATTCATTTTTGATAGTGTTATATGTACTCTATCCGACCCTTTTGATCAAATTGTGAATACTGCATATATAGCATGAGATTAATAAACTGGTCTTTATGGACGCAAGTTGGGTTTTGGATGTTTAATTCAGGTTATGCTACTTAATTTTGCCCATAAACCTTGATATGTGTTCCACTAAGATGCCGTGATGGGTGTAAAGATGCCTATTTTTAGTATTTTTACCAAACCTTTGTTGGTTCATCTCTTAAATTAGTGAACTATTTTCCTTTGTTTTTAAATGAATTAATATCCTATTGTGCGATAATGAAAGTTGCAGCGGGTGAGAAAATTTTCAATGTGATTTCAATCTGACACCAATGATTGGTAGGCCTACCGAACAATTAATGAAGTATTGTGCTGTCCAAACAAGCTACTTGCTATTTGTCGGTTATTTCATGTCCATGCGAATGCTACCTAGATCAATTTCTTGCCGTGAACCAACAAAATAATTATTCCTTATTTAACTTTCATTATCAACCGAATATTCCTTTTCTATCAATGATTTTCAGTGAATAATAAGTTCTTTTATATATATATAAATTTTTTTTAATAAGTGTCAAACTAACATCGCCTCCTTGAATAGATGTCTACTATATTTGAGTTTGATAATCGAGTTAATTTATTTACTTGTAAAATTTTAAAAACTATAATTAAGACAATCGAAATTCCTAGTTTAACCTTTTTAGTAGTTTGCTTGAGGCGAACCGAAAACAGTTTAAATATACAATAGTCTCACTGGTGAATTCTCAGTGATAATCACAAGTTCATTTCAATTAATATATCAAGCGCATAATACATTTAAGTTCATACCTTAATATTGTTCATATTGACTTGAGATCTAAAGTTGATACGATTCTTTAGTAAAATTCTTGTGACGCTACTCAAATTCGACTTGTACTTAGCGGGAAAAGATATATATATATATATACACATATATATATATATATATATATATAAATGAAAAAGGCAAAATTGAACATGTGATTTACTTTAAAAGATGCCAGCATAAACTCTCACATTTTTGGTGGAGCCAACCTCAAATTGCTTAGCATTGACTTTTGGTGCTGCCTACACCGCCGACATTTAGAGGGTGTTTGGGGATTATCTTTATTTTTTGAAAAGTTGAAATTCTTGAAAAAGTTAAAAAAAAATTAATTAGTAAAAATGGGTAATATTTAAAAATAAAAGTGAGAATCAATTAAAAGTTGATATTAAAAGTGTGGAGTGTTTGAAAATAAAAGTAAAAAAGTAATTAAAAGTTGGTGGTTAACAGTTCAAAAAGTTCAATTTATTTACAAAAATACCAAAAAGCATTTTTAAGCTCATAGAAGCAGTTTCCTCTCAACTTCTCAGCTTCTGCTTTGTTTAAACCTAATTTAAGTAGAAGTTGTGTAACCAAACACTCAAAAAAAAAATTTTAAAGCTAAAAGCAGCAAATTACTTTTTCTAAACAATTGCAAACACCCCCTTAGTAGACTATAACGAAAAGCAGATGATTCATGCTACCGGATTAGAGAATGTATTTTTAATAGGTGAATTTAAACGCAGTGCCGTCATAAAATATTAAAAGTGAAATTATAATATTATCATACTTAATTTAGTCCAACGATTAAAAATATCATTTATATATTACTCAAGTGGATAGCATCTCATGAGGCAACAAAAAACTTATCTCCTCTCCTGTCACAAATGACAAGCTTTCAACGATTAAATACACCAGTTAGAGCAACTGGGTCGGGAGAGTCGTCCCCATAATGGGCCTCTGTAATAGCCGATCCGGATTAGTCGATCAGTAAATCGGAACAGAGTGGTTAAGACCGAAAAAAGAAAAAAAAAAAAAAAGGAATAATTACTCAATTGAACAACATCTCATGAGCCCTTATTGTTCCTATAAATTTTTTGTGCAAAAATGATGGAGATTGAACTAGTGGTTAAAATGTGATGTGCATCTCCTCTGTTTAATAACAATAGCTCTTAACCATGGTTTGGACTTGTATCAAAACCCAATTAATGATTCCCACTTCTGGCTAATGATCTCATGCATGAACACAGCAAGCACGTGTGGGCCAATTACTCCACCTCCCCCCAGCCTTTTTATTTAAGTGAGCCAACCTATGGTTGCCTTAGGTTTCTATAATCAATGTTCAATTAATTCGAATTGAACTCTTCTGCTCTTAAGTAAATCAGTTACAATCAAGAATATTTATCATCAATAAATGTAATATTTATCAATCACCTAAGATTATGAATAATATCAATTATAATATAACCAAACTTTTATAAAAAATAAAAATAAAAAGTAAACACAGCCCCTTTTTTTTGGGTAACTAAGGACTCATACTTGATTGAATTTGAACCCAATATTATTCAACATTTAATAATGGCGGGATTTGAATTTAATGCAAAAATGAGTTTGGATTTATAATGGGAAAAGCCTCTTGAAATAAAGCTTTTTTTTTTCCTTTTTCCTTTCTCCTTTTTAATAATGGTGCTCCTCAGCCTCACGACACGTGTTCATATATATAATGTTACCAAAATATTAACACTAATTAATTGTTATGTCTTTTATTAAGTATTAGGGTAGCTGGCACACTCTATGTACATGTAAAATTTAAATATATATATAATTTAATTATGTGCGTGATAGTATTTATTAAACTTAAAATAAGTGAAAAGTAAACTAATTTAACATAAGATGCCATGATATAGTTAAAAATTAATTAAATAAGAGAGTTAAAAATATATATGTAATGGTATGATATGATAGAGAAGAGAGATGAGAGAGATTACAAAAGTTAAAATTAAAAAATAATAATAACATGTAGTGGAAAGAGAAAGAAAAATAGAAAAATAGAAGAAAGAAGATAGAAAATAAAATGACAAATCAAAAACATTTGTCAGATCAAAAATAATTACTTTAAGGACCAATTATTTTCATAATAGTATAGATTAACACCTATTTACATTGCAATCAAACATTAAAATGCTTAAAGGACCACTAACAGCTAACTCTGATGATAATAGTTCCAAAATTTCAACGATGTATAGTGTTGTAAATGAAAATAATAAAAATGATGTTTGCCATCCAACTAAGATGCTGACCTTATTATAATAGTTTAATTGTATCCAATTAAATTTGATTTTGAAGTTTTATTAAGCGAAAAAAATCAACCAGAATTGAGGCTTTCCAACTCTCGTTTGATCTAAATTGTGGATATTTCATTATATTCTGATTAGGAATAAAGTCAAAACTTTTTATTTGAGAGACGAAATTAAATTTCATAAAATACCAAAAATATTTCTATATTTTTTGGGGGGGGGAGGGAGGATTTAACAATTTTCAATATGTAAATATTTTTTAATTTGATGCATACTTGATGGGGCAATCATCCTTTCCAACTCCCTCTGGTTCCACTGTGATTATTATTTTTTTATTTTAATAACTGGGTGTTGATTTATAGATTGACTAATTTGAATTCGTGTACTGTATAGATCTAATATGAAACGATCCTTTCAACATAATTGCTTCTTTCACAATATCATAATCTGAATACAAATCAATATTTAACAAAATTAAGCATTTCATCATATTAAACCAACATGTAATTGGTGGCGCAACTGCAATTGATTTAACATATTTGGTTATGTAAAAATCGACTTTGGAATAATGGATTCCATAAAGCCGTAGTTAGCCAACAATTTCAAACATTGATTGTGTTGAATAAGCAAACGCACAAATTACAAATTATTATTATAAGTGAATTGGACACGCTTAATATGTGTGTAAAATAAAAATAAAATATAATTTAATTATATATTTAAAATTTAATAGGGTGAAATTAAATATATATATTTTTCTATGAGAAATATATATCTTTAAATTTTTAATATATTTAATAAATTTATCATAAGTAAAAGTTAATTTAAAATAAAAGTACATTAAATTATCAAATAAAACGAGAGAGGAGGTTGAAGAAAGTGTGTTAAAACACAATAACAAAGAAAGAGAAGAGAAGAGGAGAGACATGAGAAGACTCCAAATTCTAAAACACTAAACGGATATTAAAGGACCCTAACACTTCATAAAAGAGAATAGATAGAGTATTATTATTATTATTACTAGTACTTGGCACGGGAAACATATATTTTCATGTATATATTTTCATAAATTTCTATTATAAAAAATAATTTAATAAAAATAAATTAAATTTTTTATAACATAAATTGATAAATAAATATATTTAAAAAATTAGATAATAATAACATATGTTTGATTTCAATATTAATTTTGGTATAATTAAGGCAAGGAAGTTTTTAAAATTTTATGCATAATTGAAAATTTTCATGGTTATTAAAAGTAAGTGATAAATATTGAAAAAAATATATTAATTTTATTATTTTGTTTATATTAAATTTTAATTCATTTTATTTTAAATACTTTATAATTTTTGGATTCTTTTGGATAAACATGAATCACACATATGTTTATTTGAATTCATATAAAAAGTATTTGAATTTCATACATGGAAAAACATAATTAAATGAGACTAACAACATGTGTGTTAGGCACGGGATGGTGCTATTTTAGAATAAATTAAATAATATGTATACGTATGTAGTAATAGAAAAAATGAGAAAGAACGATAAATTTAAAAAATATGAAGTTTGTGAACAAAAATAAATTAAAGATTGGTGAACAATTATTTATGAAAAATATTTTGAGGCAAATTAACTCAACCTAAAAAATTTATATGTGAACAAACTTAAATATGCCTTTAGTTGAAATATTAAACTAAAAATCTAAATAAAGCAAATGAATAAAAAATTTGAAGAATAAACAATGAGATAATAAAAAGAAAGAAAAAAAATACAAAAAAGTGATAGAAACTATAAAAAATGAAAATTTTCCATATATATATATACACTAAATTTTTAGAAAATTCTTCTAATTATTGTGCAATAAACTAAATGAATGAAAATAATAATAACTACAAAGAAAAATAAATCAATGAAAGCTCGAATAAATAATTTAATTACAAATTTGAAGAATAAACAATGGGAAAGTTTAAGTTCCAAAAAAGTGGTAGGAACAATTAAAAAAAATTGGGAACATCATGTCGTCTTCAAAATCGAGGTATGAAATATAATAAAAAATAAAAGGTAAAAAAGGTAAAAAAAAAAAAAATGATGACAAGAATATGAAAAAGAAAAATTACATAGGGCAAAAAAAATGGCATACAATAAATTTCAAATGACATATGCCTAATCAAAACTGAAACGTTTGTTGCTGGAAATGAAAAGAAGACAAACATATACTTGATGAATAGGAGGAATCCAAATGATAGACATTTCATTCAAATGCAAATCTTAATATGATTCTTGGAGAATATTTAAATATAAAGATATCAGATATGAAGAAAACTTAAATTTAAATTTAGTTATCAACAAACTAATTTGAAAAGATCTCGATTTTTTGGATAAAGTTAAACAAATCTATATATATATATATATATATAAATTATATGTGTGTGTGTGTGCGCGCGCGTAAATATGTTCACACATGGAAAAATGAAATATTTATGTGCTGAAATTAGAGAAAATTCTTCTTATAAGAGCACAACAAATTAAATGAACAAAAATGATTTTTTTTTTGAATTAATAAGAAGATTAATTGAACAAATCAATAAAAAAAATTGCAGAGTAAAATAATAAAACAACATAAAAGAAGCAATATATATACATATATATATATATATATGGAGAAGAGACAAAAATAAAAATAAAAAGAATTAAAAATACCAAATATTAACTTTTGCGATGAGGGGGAAAAAGTGCTTAAGTTATACATACAAAAAAAAAAAAAACAAAATTGTTTAAGAAGAAAATGACAAATTAAGTTGGATCATTGAAACAAAATATTTATGAAAGCTTGACAAATGCTTCTCATTATATTAGAACAAAATGAATGGATAGAAAATAATAATGACAACAAAGCAAACTAAAAAAGAAGGAATGAAAAAATTGAATATACACAAATAACAATAAATTTGAAGAACAAAATTATGAGACACCAAAAATAAAGAATAAAATACATAAAGTGGTAGAAGTGATTAAAATAATTTATTTGAAAATATCATGAAAAATGAAATAAATACAATAGCCTATATATGAGAAGGGAAAATATAAGAGAAATAAAGAATTAATATTAAATAAATCTCAATAGTATGCAGAGGCAATTCAAAATGTTTCCAGTGGGAGAAGAAAATAAGAAATACCGACATATATAATGAATGGAAAAAGTTCAAATTGCTATTATCTCGAATGGATAAATACAAAAAATACAATCTCATCTTGAATTTGTTTGGATCATAATAATGAATCATATATTTATCTAAATCTAAATGAATTGAAAAGCAAATTTAATAAAATTTCATATGTGGCAAAATAGAGTTCATTGAAACTATTCAAATATGTAAATAAGTGGCTCTTACTTGGATAATTTCAAGACTTCTGAATTATATATATATATATGTGTGTATATAAATTAATAATAGTAGTAGGACATATTAAATAGTTACATCAATATCCAAATCAAATACAAATGTTGTATTTCATAATTAACTATTCATTTTGAGGAACCATCAAAGGATATATATCAATGAACTACTATTCAATAGAAAAAAATATACTATTATTATATAGTAAAATAAAAGGCATTATCCTTACCATCCAGTTAGGAAATCATTGATAATAATATTCTTTCTATATAAAGTTTAATATCTCTATCTTAAAAGAAAAATATCAACATTCTAAATTCTAAAAGAACATATAAATATATATATATATATATATATATATATATATATATTCCAAAATTCATTTCTTCGTCCTAAGGGCTAAGGTTGAGAATGAGTTTGGGGTGTAAAATAAGCTGCAACGTTCTTTTCAGGGATTGAAAATTTAAATTCTTGAAAGAGAGGGTCCCAACGAACATTCAAACAAAGTGGAGAAACATAAAAAGCCCCTCTGTCCCACGCGCAACAGTATTCCAACTTCTGCAACCCCATATCCAATCAAACTTTACGTTTCGCCATTTTTATTCATTTAATAAAGCTTTCATCATTTTCAATCTTTCTTCCCCCTCTGCTCCGATGTCCCTTCTCAATAGCTTCACCCAATAATCTACTATTTGTTAAAAAAAAAAAATGGTAAAAAAGTCAGCTGTTAAGGGTCTGTTTGGAAAACGAAGAAAAAGTGTTCCATTTTCTTGCCGACCTCTTCTTTGAATCTTTAAAGTTGGGTAGTTTTGAAAATTGAAAACCAGGAAGGAGGGGAGGTTTTGAATATTGTGTTTTTTTTTCTTATGGCTTTTTTGGGTGAAGGGAGAAGTGCGAGTTTGATGGCTGCTACAAGAAAGTACAGATAAATCCGAGTGAAAAATTTGCAGAAAGGAGGGATTTTTCTTGGTGGGGTGTTGAAAAGATTATGGCTTTTAGCTCATTGTTTTGCTGTGTTAAGGGTTCAGATCGGTATGTGTTTTTTGTTATTTAATAAGGTCAATGCTCATTTTTGTTGATTTTGGTTGTGTTTTTGAGTTTCTTTAAAGTACTTTTTTTTATGGTTGTTCTGGCATATAGTGAAGTTTTATATAACTGCTTGCATACTGATTTATCAACAATGCTTTTGTTTTGTGTACTTATCTGCATAAATATTTGACTAGAGTGACAAAATAGTTTTGCTGCGTTTGTCTTTTCTTTAATCTCGATATTAGATTACTAATATTAGATAAATTGAACAGATTGATAAAAAAAAAAAAAATCTGAAGGAGCTCAATTTATTATTTTCATTAAGAGTTTATTTGTACTTTCGACAAAGTGAATTTTTGAATTTGAACAGGAAAGACCAAGGAAAAAAGGAGTCAACATGGAGAATCTTTTCTCTGAAGGAGTTGCAGTTAGCTACAAATAATTTTAACTATGATAACAAGCTTGGAGAAGGTGGATTTGGCAGTGTTTATTGGGGTCAGCTTTGGGATGGTTCTCAAGTAAGATAAAAAGTTCCTCTCATCAAATTCGTGTACTTTCTTTACTTCTTATATCCTGCTAAATGCTTTGTTCTGTTCCAAGCATGCTCTACTAATCCTCTATGTTAGATGTGAAGCAAATAGTAATTTGTGTTGTGGATTGATATTAATTTAGCAAAGTTAGGCGTTTTAAGCTGTAACAGGGATGGAGGTAGGAATTTGACGACTTTGGGGGGACGAAGGAATATGTGAAAGATGAATTTATCAATTTAACTTTGATAAGTTGAAAATTTGAGCGGTCGGCACACCACAACCCTGGGGTGTGGCTCCTTCCCTGAGCTGTGATGATGTAATTCTAAATTAGTGAAGTTAATGTGTTATAAAATCTATCAGGTTTTGTCTAAAAACTTGACTTTTACTGAGGACTTTTTACCCATGAAAGGATTGTTGTGTCATATTTAGATAAGAATTATTTATTTTGGTGATTATTGCACAAGTAGTTTCAAAGCAGAGTATGATCTAAGCATATATATTTGGGCAATTATTTTGTCACATACGGACACCCAACTATTCATCATCATCTAAGTAGTAATAGTTTTGGAGTTTTCTTGTGAATACAATCTCCTTGCGAGGCAAGATTATGAATTCTCTCTTATATGTGTTTTGTATATGCTTGATTTCTTTCTTTCTCACAAATAATTGCAACAGATAGCTGTAAAAAGGTTGAAGTCATGGAGTAACAAAGCAGAGATGGAGTTTTCTGTTGAAGTCGAGATACTTGCTCGTGTGCGCCATAAGAATTTGCTTACTTTACGTGGCTACTGTGCAGAAGGGCAAGAACGTCTCATCGTCTACGATTACATGACTAATCTGAGCTTACTATCCCACCTTCACGGGCAGCATTCTGCTGAATGTCATCTGGATTGGAGCAGGCGGATGAACATTGCTATTGGGGCTGCTGAGGGTATTGCGTAAGTACTCAACACAACATGCTTCTTTCCAAGTTTCAATTCCTTCTTCTACGGATCAATTACAGTGACCTCCCCTGTGAGCATGTGTAATTGTATAAGCTCCCCCCTCCCATATCAAAATTACAAGTACCCCCCTTTGATCATTTAAATGTAATAAAAAATGGAATGTTTATCAAGAAACCTTTTGAGACGTTTACTAAAATTTTAATTATAACATCATTTTCTAAGGTGGAAATAAGTTATTAGAGAGATGTGTAAGTTGAAACTAAGAGGAGGATAGTTGTGTAGTTGTGTAGTTGTATATAGTTGCATGGGAGGCCATCGTAACGAGCACTTACTCCTACTCATCTAACACTTTTTCTATGCAACCAGCTATCTGCATCACTATGCAACCCCACACATAATCCATAGAGACATCAAAGCCAGCAACGTGTTGCTGGATACTGATTTCAAAGCTAAAGTCGCTGACTTTGGATTTGCAAAATTTATGCCCGATGGAGCGACACATGTCACCACGAGAGTGAAGGGTACTCTTGGCTACCTTGCCCCGGAATACGCAATGTTAGGGAAAGCCAAAGAAAGCTGTGATGTTTACAGTTATGGGATTCTTTTGCTTGAGCTTGCTAGTGGCAAGAAGCCACTAGAGAAGTTTAATTCAACTATAAAACGTGCGATCACGGATTGGGCGTTGCCCATCGCTTGTGAAGGAAAGTTTGATGAACTTGCTGATGAGAGGCTAAACGGTAAGTATGTGGAAGAAGAGTTGAAAAGAGTCGTGATTGTTGGACTAATCTGTGCGCAGAGTCGGGAGGAGAAGAGACCGACAATGCTTGAAGTGGTTGAACTGCTGAAGGGAGGAGATAAAGAAAAGTTTGCTGCTTTAGAAAGCGATGAAATGTTCAAGAGGGCTCCGGTTGTGGATTCGGGTGCAGAGGACAGCTCTGAGTTTGTTGTCTCAGAGACGAAACAAGAAATTGAAAATGTTTGATCCTTATTGAATGGACATTGCATGTAGGATTGCTTATTTTATCCTTGATGGGTATTTTTGTGAATGCAAACGAAATATGTGATGTGGACAGAAGTTTCTTGAATCAAGGATTGATAGGGCAGTGGTTTTTTTATAGCATTTGGTGTTGAATAGTTTGGCAAAGGTTGTTATTGTTCTCTGCTGCATTTGTTCTGGAATGAAATATTGAATACAACGTAAGACTTGGATGAAATGTTTTTCATTGTGTTGCAACCAAGTTCATTGTTGTATAAATGAAATGCCATGTATGCATTAAATGTTCTTAACAATTTGGTTTTCTTTTTACTTGGCGTTACACTCCTTATGTCGTTAGAACGGGATGCATGTTCGTTAGGTCAAATAACTCGGGATGCATGTTTGTTAGGTCAAATAACTCGGACTGATTAAACATTTGGCGGGGCAAACGCATTGTAATGTGCCGTCTGATAAAATATAACAAATTTCAATGGGTAGTACAAATGTTTTTTAGTGTTCATGAATCAAATTCAGATAATTGGAGAATCTTGAACTACCACTACATAAGTTCATTAAAGTATTCGTTCAAAGTCTAATTATTCGTGTCTAATTTGTTTCTAATGCTTGTTAAGTAGTAACTGTATGTTTTCTGAAAATGGAGAATAATTTTCTAAAAAAATTAATGTATGATTTGAAAAAAGTGATCGAAATAAGTAATGGCATTTAATATTCACTCCTTTTTTGCATAACAACACGGGAAAATGAAATACGATCTCCGAAACTTATTTTTTTTTGAAAAACTAGATATTTGCTTTTGAAAATATTCTCGAAATAAGTGCAGTTATTTGAATTTCTTTCTTTTTTTTCTTTTAATGAATCGACTGTATTTTCATTACATAAATATCAAATCCTTATAAACTACATCATCAAAACATCAATTATCATAAAGAAGCTATTATAATTTTAAACATACAACTACTACAAAAGTAAATAAAAACTCACACCTTTTGGTGAATAATCAAACCAAAAACATGATACTCTTAATGTATCAGTTTCACCAATTGAACTAAGTAGCGGCACTATTTGAGTTGTATCGTGAATCCAAACTATGTGAGATTTTCATAAATCATAATGGACTTGTCCATATACATTTAAATTAAAGAAAAGGGGAAACAAAGCATTTTGTCCTCATGTCCGTTTTTACATTTTTCTATCTAATTTTATTTTTCGTTACACTTTATATATGAACTATCCGATTTTTGCACTTTGTCCATTGAAACTTATTTTCAATCCCAAAACTCATCGGAAAATTAACAACGCTAGATATGCAAACCCCCAATCAAAAAATCATCATGTGTCGATCTTTTGATAAGTTTTAAGATCAGAAATATATTTCGATATGTAAAATGTAAGAATCGAATAATTCATATGACAAATTGGGAGCAAAAGTGTTTTTTTCCCTAAAAAAAAATCCTTACCCAAAGGCCAAAATCTACTACATTAAAACATGCGGGATACTGGCCAAACATTCCCTCCAGTCCCCATAAAACAAGGCATAAAAATATAACGGTCACCTTTTCAAAAACAAGAAACAATTTGTTTGAGTCTTAGACCAAGTCTAAACAAACCGAGTCTCTTCATCTTCATCTTCTCCTCTTCCTTCTCTCTTGAATACATACAATTGTTTCTGGAGAGAAATCGCCAAAAACTGCATCTAACTATGAAGGTTTTGCCCCAAACCAGAAACAAATATCGGCCCACCAACATTTTAATCCCTTTTTCTCTTCAAAACAGGAGGAGTCTCACATACCGAAAGCTCCCGGAGCAACTTCTCAGTCTCTCTGTTCTTAAATTGGATGGCTCCTCTTTTAGTTAATATTCGCAGCACCCATTTCTTCTTCTTCTACTTCTCTCTCTCTCTCTCTCTCTCTCTCTCTGTTATTTTTAGTTTTATTGTGAATGGGATGTTGAATTTTTGCAGGTTTTCAAGTGGCAAGAAATGCCACAGTGGGTATGCTTAAATTAGCTATTCAGGATGAATTTAGCCTTTCAATGAAGGATGAGAGAAAAGTTTTATGGTATGAGTAAGATGATTTTGATGTATTTGTGTTTAAGAAATCTTGATAAAATGATGACATTTTTTTATCCTGGGTAAAAGATACTGGGATTATTGATTTTTCTGTGACAGAAAAATTGATATTATTTATCAAGATACCTGGAAATCAGAATTCTCGCCCACCAAATATTTATCTTGCGCCCCAAACTTAAAATTTTTGATTTTGTACCCTTCTTAACATCCTTTTTGCTCTTTTTCCTTGTTAAATATAGCCTGAGACCTAATTTAATCTGATTGCATCTTTGTCAACTAGTTTCCTACTTAACATAGATTTGGGAATTCTCAACCATTGTGTCGCACAAATACAAGAAAAATGTTGTGTTTTCATGAGGACGTTAGAGCTTAATGACTATTGGGATCATGAGAAGGCATTATTATTGGCAAAGAATAGTTGATCATTATGTATTGTGATAATTGTTGCTGTTTTAATATGTATTGGTATATGTTTGTTACCGTCTCCCCTGTTGTATATCTTTTGTGACTTACGGTATTTATAAAATCTACATGTATTCTAATGCGTCTGAAGTTTCAATATTTGATTTGAGTTTGGATTCTTGAACTTCAAAGGTTATTTCGTGAAGCATTGGATTATACAGGTGGTCAAAAAGTAGTAATTTAGGCCTCTCATGTTGTCTTGGCCTGAATGGTGACAAGGGCAGAACCTCCTTTCGATTATCGTAAGTATGTGGATTAATATGGGAATTTTCAAAAGATTAATACATTCGAAACTCATTGCTTTGCAGGCCCTTGGTTTGGAGCAACTTTTGTTTATGTTATAAAGGTCAAAAGCTTGTCAGTGAGAAAGCTTGCATTCAAAAATATGGGATCAAAGATGGCGATCAGGTTCATTTATTTAATTCAGTCTCTGGATCAAATGATAATGTTGCCGAGTACTGTATACCATGTACATAGATGTTCTTCGTAAGCAAATACGTATAAAATACTTTGAATTTTGACAGAGTACAAGTATTCTTTGAATTTTGAACTTTGTCTGTTGAGTTTATGATTTCAACCTTATTCTGATGTATATGATAATTTGGCACGACCGAGTTTTCTGGCTAAACCATTTTCTTGAATCTTAGCAGCTTCGCTTCATCAAGCATTTGAGAGTTGACCTTGCACCAAATCCACAGCTTCCAGTGTAAAGCTTTTAGCAGCATAATTTTCAATGGACTGCAACTGATGAGAGAACGAAAATGAACCTTTTTTTTTGGGTTTTTTTTAGGACGAATGCTTGCGATACAAGAGTGAATGATGATGTTACTATTGAAGGTCCATATGTTGATGACCAAAAGTACTTCCAATATAGTGGAGAAGAGTTGGCTTTTCCAGTTCCCAAGTCGAAGTTATCTCATTCTCTCAAGAAGTTGCTCTCTCGTTCAAGAATTCGACATTCGTGACAAAAAATGTGGCATGTAAAGAGTTGGTCATCCTTTAAGACTGTCTTTCCATTAGTATAGTAGTATGTATTTACATGGATGATTCTGATTGAGGACATATCATCTAAGTAGGCAAGGACAAAGGGCAGTCATTTTAGGTCAAGTCCCTATATAACTATGTTATTTTTATCGGGTTAATTACGCTCAGAACCCCTCTGAGATCGCCTTGTTACCGAGTTCTCCCTATAACTTTCACAATTACAGTGACGCCCCCTCTGAGTTTGAGGGTTTTACAAGCCTTACCTTTCTTTAGTTAAGGACTACTAATAGAGGAAGTAGGACTTTTTAGAAAAAAATTCATATTTTATTAGAATTTCTGGCTCCGTCGCTTATGTGAAAGAGGGTTCCATGGTGGATAGGGTATATATAGATAGGTACTTTGAAGGAAAAAGAAAAGGATAAATATACTAGGAAAAAGAGTGGCTAGGAAAACTTTAAGTTGCTCAAACCGTACTATTCATGAGATATTTTTATTTCTTATTTCCTAACAATTATAAGTAGACAAATGCATGTATTTTGGTGGATACTGTGTGTTCCTCCCATATATCTTTAATTAATTAAATATAATTCATTGAATGATTGGTTTCCAAAAATTTTATTTTAAAATTTTCATTTTTCAAATTGTAAGAAAATTTAAAGATATTTAATATTGTTAAAACATTATTCCCATTCACTGTGAAAATATATATTTCTCCGAACACTTCCCCAAGACAATCCACAACAAAACCGAACAAAAAGAGTAACATTTTTGGATTTTTTTTTCTTTGGAAATGGATAATTACATCATATATTTCAACGATTATTCAATATATTCATCAAATATCACTAATAATAACCAACAAATTAAAAATAATAATAATAATAATAATAATAAAACAAACTCTCTGAGTACCATTTTTATGGTTCGTTTATTTTTAATATTGAATTTATGAGTAATTTGATTATAATTGATTTAACTAAATATTTAAAAAATTGTTAAGTATTAATTTATCTTAATCAATAAATTTTGGTGTTTTAACCGGCAGTTGATTAATTAGTCGCTTTTTATATAGCTTTAGATGGATATTGTAGCCTATTCAACTTAAAAAATAAATATAAATTTAACATTGTATTAGGATAGAAAAATAAATCAAACTATTCAATATTTAGATTCAAGATTGATCATTCAAAGTTCGTTTGAGCTCGATTTGTTAAGCATAATAAATCTATCTTGAATATATTTTTTAATTCGATAAAATTTAAAACTCGATTCAAATACATCTCGATTAATTAAAATATGATAATATATATATATATATATATATATCAAATTACTCAAACTCGATTAAAATTCATTTGAAGTTAGCTAGTTTAATAATCAAATTAAATTTAAACAAAATTTTAAATTCGACAATGAATTCAAATTAATTTTAAAAAGTAGTTCGTTTGACTTTACTCTTCACACCCCTACATATTAATTTTTTCTTTAATTAAAAATAAGCGAAAGTGGAAATTACAATAAAGTAGTCAAAACCGAGCCTGAAGTGGGGATTTACTTGACGGATACGACCTCGTGAGAGTGAGCTATCTTCTTCTTCTTCTTCTTCTTCTTCTTGGGCCTTCTCTAATGGCTTCAAATTGACTCACAGAAGCTGGTAACCACTTTTTATTTCTTCTCCTATTTTATTTCTAAAGTCCTTTTTCATATTTTTAAGGGGAGAAAAAAAGAAGCTTTGTACACTCTGCTATAGTCTTTTACCTCTTGTATGATTTATCTTGTCTGGATTTTTCCTTTCAAGTTATTAAGTTTTTTTTTACCAAGATTTGATGTTTTATTGATCCATCACTTGAAATAATTGTTGAATTCTTGATGGGTTTTTTGGCCACCTTCTGTATGCCGCTTAAATAGTGCAAGCTGCTATCATTGTTTGCCTCAACATGGTCGAGCTTCAAATTCAGTTGAAAAAGAGCTATTGAATTTGATGATGGGATTTTATGTTGGGAAGAAGAGAGAATAAAAAGTATTAATTTCCTTGAAAAAGGGTGTGGTGTTATTTTTTGTGATGAAAGCATAAGACTTGTTTCTAGCTTTTACTTGTTCAGTTTCACACTTAAGACATACGTTAATTGGTTTAATACGAAAGCTATCACAAGGGGGCATTTGCTATTTTTAGTATGCATGTGATGGTCATAAATTATATACATATATCCCATTTGTCTTGGTTTTCCAGTGAGGGACTGTATCATACGTTTAAAGGATGTTACTCCCATATTGCCACTTTCCATTAGTCCAAGAGTGATATAATTTACCTGCTATAAGTAAGTTTATCGTTTCATTTGATTCTTGTTGTCTTATGTCTTTTGTTAGGGAAATGACGGAAGAGATCAAAACATTCCCGCTTGTGGCTCCTTTCGATTATGAGCTTTACGAAGGAGATCCTGATAAACTACGAACAGTTGATGCCACACCAGCACCGTCAAATTCATACATTGATCCTGCATCGTTGAAACTCAAGTATAGGATAGGTCATGGACTTTTTGGCAATGTTTGGGTAGCCACGCATCATCAATCCGCTGCGGACTATGATGAGTATCATGAGGTTGCAGTTAAGATGTTACATCCTATAAAGGAGGATCAAGTAAATGAGTTTCTTCGTAAGTTTGAAGAACTATGGAAAATTATGAAGTCTCAACAATTGCAAGGTGTTTGTTGGTTGCATGGTATCTCATGTGTATCCGGGAAGGTTAATCTTCTTTGTGACTTGTGAATATATATATGCCAATTAAAGGTGTCATTTTTTATTTGCGAGTTTAGGAAGTTAAGTTGCTATTTTGTCTCTGTCAGATTTGCATAGCTCTGAAATCATATGAGGGGTCAATTGGTGATCTAATGGCCCGGCTGAAAGGAGGAAAGCTTCCACTCCCTGATGTTCTGAGGTTAATGTCATTTTTCACCCTTTATTTAGCAATAGTTACCACACCCTACCCTGTTACTATATATGATTTCATTATATCTCCTCTTCGGTTCCAAATTATAAATACCTCCCCTGCATCTTATTTCAACCTTACAGATACCCCCTTTTGTTGATTATTACACACAGTTAAATGATATTCTAATGAACGTTTTTGATTTTTTATTGCATGTATGGATGATTTTCTCCAAGTTAATAATTTTTACTGTTTTGATTAAATTTCATTGATCGAAATGGGGTAGTTATAATTTTGGAACTAAGAGTGGAATTTTGTGTAACTACACATTGTTACATGAGAGGTCAGTGTATTGACCATTTTCATAAAGAAAGCTCAAAGTCGTCAAGAGGACTCTTATTCATGGAAACAGAATGAAAATTCTTACAGGTATGGTATTGAATTAGCCAAAGGAATTCGGCAACTTCACCAAATAGGCGTCATGGTACTGAACCTTAAGCCGACTAATTTCCTTCTTGATGATCATGACCGTGCTGTCCTTGGAGACTTTGGAATCCCACACCTACTTCTTGGGATTGATTGGCGGGACACAAGTTTTGCCTTCAGGCTTGGAACCCCCAACTACATGGCACCTGAACAATGGCAACCTGAAGTAAGAGGTCCAATATCCTATGAGAGTGATTCATGGGGGTTTGCCTGCAGTATGATCGAAATGCTGACTGGGGCTCCACCCTGGTTTGGAAGATCCGTCAAGGAGATACATCATGCAGTTGTAATACGCCAAGAAAAGCCACAGGTTCCAAGTGGCCTTCCTCCTGCAGTAGAAGACGTTCTCAAGGGCTGTTTTGAGTATGATTTTCGCAACCGACCACTAATGGTGGACATCTTACAAGCATTTGAAAGGTTCTCTCTCTCTCTCTCTCTCGCGCTCGCGCGTGTTACTGTTCCCTGCAGCATTTCCAGTTTATGGCTGCTAACACACTACCTCTGCTGGGATGGAGCCAAGATTTTAAATGTGTGTGTGTGTGCACCTGTGCGTGTGCATGTGAAAATTTTTGAATTTACATATTTATATATATATTTATATATGATTTTCCATTCGAGAAAGAAAGGGGTGGGATGGGCACCAACCTCCCTTTTGCCTTCATCTCTGTTCCTTTGAAATGAGATTTTCACGTCGTTTTCTACTTGTTAAAAAACTTTTATACTAAAATTTCGAACTTGCAGCTCAAGGAATGCTGCTTACAGTGATGGATCATCGGGTGGTCTGGGGAGCAATCTATATGTAGATGAATCACATTACAGTGGCTATAGCAAATGGTTCCTCTCAAGAAATCAACTTCTGGTTGGAGATACCGTTAGGTCAAGAAAGGCTTTAAACAGCTGCAAGCCTCTAAATTTAGCTGTAACCGAAGGACTTGTGGTTGAACTGGAAAAGGATAGTGATCGTGATGAATTTGTACTGGTGCAAACCCCGAACCTGCCCAAGAAACTCAGAGTAAATGCTTTAGCACTGGAGAGGGTCACCTCTGGTTTTGCATCAGGGGATTGGGTGCAGTTGATTAAAAATGAAAGTAAACAACATTCAAATTTGGGAATTTTACATTCTATACAGCGTGATGGGAGTGTTCTCGTTGGTTTCCTTGGGCTGCAAACTCTTTGGAGGGGTCATTCCTCTGCGCTCCAAGTGGTGGAACCACTTTTTGTGGGGCAATTTGTGAGATTGAAGGCTAATATCACGACCCCACAGTTCGAATGGCCTCACAAAAGGGGAGGCACTTGGGCCAGTGGGAGAATTTCACAAATTCTCCCAAACGGGTGCCTTCAAGTTAAATTTTCTGGAAGATTCTTTTTTGGAGATGAGTCAACTTGTTTCTTGGCTAATCCTGAGGAAGTGGAGCGTGTATCGTTTGATACATGTCCTGGTATTGTGGAGAAATACGAACACATCGAGGATTATCACTGGGCTGTGAGACCTCTAGCTATTGCTTTTGGCCTGCTTACAGCCACAAAGATTGGCACATTTGTTGGAAGAAACGTGGGCGCAATATTAAATAAACGTAAAAGGATTCAGAAGCAGAAGGAGGGTAGCAATCAGGAGGGCCAAACGGGCGGTAATTCAGTGTGGCTTCCACCAACGGTTGCAAATATCATCTTTAAAGAAGCCACGCCAGTCCCAAGTTTGCGCTGAGTGATCGCTGTGATATAGGTTCGAATTCTGCCACCCTTTCATATTGGAGTACCTGATGAATGCAATAATTACAGGGACCTCCCCTGTGATTTGGCGACTTACATGTACATCCCGGAGGTTATCTAAATATTACTAATAAACATTCGGGAGGTTTGTGTATGTTTAACGAACTTTAGAGAAGGTTCCTGTAATCATCCCGTAATTAAATTCAGTCGTGTATATTTGCTCCGTGAGAGAGATGATGAACTTTGTACTGTATGTGTCTCCGTCACTGTATATATATGTCACTTGTTTGCAAAGTTGTATGGATGTTTAAGGTTTTAAAGTTATTAGTTTGCCTGTAAATTTCAAGTAGTTGATCATCTTTTATTTTTCTTCTAGGTGGTGAATAATTTAGTATTGGAATCTGATTTAGTTAACTATCGAATTTTACAGTAAGTACATGATAGTCTTTCTTGTGTTTAGAGCTAAATTTGTCTTTGTAAAAAAAAAAAAATACTTTTTGAATCGTGTTTTTTACAATCGAACTTTTGTTTCAATTGAAATAATTTTGCGTTTGAGTGCAATAATCAAAAGTGTTTTAAAAGGTACTTAAAGCCATTTTTGAGTTTATTTTTGGCTTCTATTTTTCATTTTTCAGAAAAAAATAAAGGCCAATCCGAACTGGTTAATCAATCTTTGGTCATATTGTTATACGCTATACATTAACGGTAATTAACCACTAAAAATCACCTTAAATTCGACCAGGAGTAATACTAATAATTATAAACTGAAATGTTTAAATCTATCAAATTGATAAATTCGTTTAATGAGGCCCACAAACTAATTTTAAATGAAACCAATAAGCACAACACTTATGAAACATTATTTATTCTGAAAGAAGTAAAATTATTTATTTATTTTATTTTTTTAAACATTTTCTCCCAAACACTTTTTCCAAATTACGAGCAAAAAAGATTACAAATCATCAAATCGTATAAGCGAAAAGGGACCCAAACACAGGGAACGCACATTATTCACCACAAATCCCGTTTCTTTCTCTGAACCAGGGCAACTTTTCACACAGTCACACACGCACATACACCCACACAGAGCAAGAAAATGAGAAGAGCTGCATCTCTACCGCTACTGTAAGCAGTCAATAATCTTCAACTCTCTCTCTCTCTCGCGTAATGAATCAAGGTTTTGTTCTGTTATTCTTTTCTTGATTTAAATTTTTCTGCAGGAGACACATTCAAGAAACTGATGAAGATGGTGATGATGAAGATGAAGAAGTAGTACGACTCGAACACAAAGAACCCAGATATGTTGGCTCAATCGCCAAGCAAGTCAGCTGCATGACACTTCGTAAACAACAACCCAAAAAACTATGTAAAAATTTCATCTTTTCCTGAAATTACCAGGGTCTTCGCTGTTTCTTGAAATCTGAATCAATACTCTCCGTCTTTTCTTTCCATGCTGAACTTTGAAATCTCAGTTTCTTGATCTTTTAACCAAGAATTTCTTATTTCTTGAATTATATAACAACAAAAAGTCTGGTCAAATTGAAGAGTTTTTTTTTTATCCCTTGACAGTTTTGATTTATGTACTTAAGAGGGCTGTTATTCATGCATGAATGCCATGGTTTCTTGGAAATGCATAAAGAGTCTCTCTCTCTCTCTCTCTCTCTCTCTCTCTCTCTCTCTCTCTCCCCTTCCTGGCAATCATTTTCCAAAACGTGATCCCATTTGTATGTTCATCAGGTGATCAAGAGTCTCCCTCTTGTGAAAAATACGGATCATGGAGGCAGGAGCTAAGGACAAGAGCAGCAAGCCTAAAGAAACAGCTCAAAGCAAGATGGACCATTAAGAAGCTCATTGATGAACAAATGACCCTATTCGAGGCCCATTACAACCGGGCCACAGCCCCAACCAAGATGACAGATTTGGCCCAACTTCTCATGCCCAAGTGGATCCCCGCCCATGAACAAGCCGCCGTGTTCTGGCTCGGCGACTGGCGGCCCTCCACCATCCTCGAGGTCCTCCGCTCGTTGACCCACTCCTTATGGGAGCCCGGTGGAGTCGAACGGGCCCTAGCCCAGCTCATCAACGATGTACGCATCGAAGAGGCCGTGATCGATGAGGAGATGACGGAGATCCAAGCGAATTGCGTCCTTAATCTACCGTTCAGCCCGGTGAGAAACGAGGAATACGGGCTTGGCCTGGCCCAAGTGAGATCCGAATTCAAGAAGATCCACCGGGTCATCATCAAGGCCCAAAATCTAAGGTCCGAATCACTTTTTCCCTTGTGCAATGTCTAATTATGATGAAAAATAAATAACATACTATTAATAACATGTTGGGACTTAATTTTTGGATATAGGATGAAGGCACTAGAATTAGCAATGAAGGTGTTGAGCCAGATTGATGGTGCTGAGTTTTTAGTGGCGTTTGTTGGGATTCAAGATGCAATACATGAATTTTCAGTTAAGTATAAATCGCGAAAGGGCACGGTGTGCGTCAAGGATCTTGCAGTCTCCTTTAGCAAATTGAGCTTGATTTCAGGCTGAAAATTAGCTTTTGCACCATCCAAATACTCACATAATACATGTATCTTAGCATTTTTTGTGATGAAAATGATGCGTTTTTGAGTCCATGTGCTATTTGGCAATTCTAGGGTAGTGATTTTTTGGAATTTTGGTTAAGTATCATCTGATTTACAGATGATGTTTGATCTTGATACGAAATGGGCTATAATATACATCTTTTCTTAGAGGAATATTAGCACAAAAACATGACGAAGAAAAAGAGAAATGGGGTATATAGGAAAAAATTAATTACTAAAAAGAAAAACCATTTGTTTGTATTGAAGAAGACAAGCACCAAATATCGTGAGGGTCCAAATATTGATAATGTGCATGTGTCTGGGTGGTGTCTGCACATAACAAAAAAACGAACAATATCCAGGGTTGGGGTACTAAATTGGCCTATTAGATTGGAGACCAAAACAAGGATTAGACAGCAAAACATAAATAACATACCAAGTACACCTCTCCTTTGTCCTTCTATGAATCGAGCCCTCCCCTGTGTCTTCCTATTTTTGAGTTTTTACTGCGTCGTCCTATTTTTCAGTTTGTATATTTAGTTCTAATTGAATAATTAATTTTTGTATTCATACATTTGTTTTTCAAGCGTAGAAAAGTCAAAGTCATAGGCCCCATAAAATTAGTCAAAATGAAATGCTCCTTATCATGACTCGCAGCTCTCTCATTAGTCTTAGTCAATCAACTTCATTCCACGATTCATCTAGGTCCAACTCATAATTATTTCCTCTACAATATTGACACGTTAACGTTTATAACACTCAGTTGATCAAGTTTAGCTTCGAAAAATGAGTGGCAAACTCAATACTATATTCGCCTTATCTCGTAGCGTTCTAAACTCAAACTCCTTCTGATCGAAGATTTTCTTTGATTGACCTTTTTTGATTTGCCTAAGGAACATAGTCTTAGGATTGGACTTCACTTAAGAGATTTTTTTTATCTTAGTTAATGATGTGAAGAATCCTCTTTGGTCGATCCTACCATGATTGAATGATTGAGCTATTCCATGAAGGAAGTCTTTCAGCATGTCGTGGAAGAACTCCAATGCTACTACTTTGGCTAAGCTGCTTGCCTGAAGCTTTGTTCCTATCACTCAAAAGAGACGAATGTGATGGAATTTGGTTACAACAACCCCATTAGAATATTAATAAATTACGTCTCGCCCTACATTGGATCAAATACTAGAAGTTGATTCTTGCGACTCCATAACAATCTCATATAAATGAATAATTGACAAATTATAAGTCTTTTGTAAGATTTGAATTTGGATTATGTGTGTGTGTGCGCGTATATATATATATATATATATATATATATGAAATGGTGAATCATACATAAAACATTTTAATAAAATAAAGTATCAATATATATATATATATATATATATAATTACAAGCAATTTAGCAAAAATCAATGGAAAATCGACGAAATTTTGGTGGGTATTTAGTGGAAATTTGTGATATATATATATATATATCAGTACAAGAAATTTAGCAAAAATTGATGGAAAAATCCGACGAAATTCTGATGGGTATTTGGTGGAAATTTGTGATTTCGACAAAATACCTATAGAATTTTCCATTGCTAATTTTGGTGTTTATTGTCGTGCCAAAGCTGTTCGAAGAAATTTCGACAGCTATTCCATTCGAATAAGGATTTTCCAGTGGAATTTACATGCTGCCGTTTACCGTCGATTTCCTTTCGCCGGAATATCCATGTTTTCTTTGGTGTGTGTCCGAAGTTAAACATAAATTAAATAGAAAATCAAGGTGAAGTATTTTCATTCTTGCATTATCACATCATGTCTGCATTTATCGTGGGTCCTTGAGGCTTGAACCATACGCCCCTCGCATGAACTTGCCACTCAAATTCAAGAAATAACAACACCTAGAAACAAAATGTGTAATTATTTCACTTGCGATGGACGCCAAAATTCATATCAAATCATCACATGCTACAAACTGTTTTATTTTAAAACAGGCTGCCTGGGATTTTCTTGTCTAGATTATCTTTTTATTTTATATATTTATTTATTTATTTGTTGAGAAGCTCATCAATGTGACCTCACTTGTTTTCGGCTCATTTAATTAAAACACATGGGATTTCAAGTGGACCATGATCACATATCGACATTAGTTAATATTTTCCTTTAATCTTGAGATAATGGTAGACTTAAATGGATAATGATGACATATCGGCCCCTTGTTTTTTTTTTTTGACCTTTTCTTTTATTTTCTCAGATGTCTTTATCTAATTATATAAAAAAAAGGGGGGTAAGGGGGAAACTGATAGTTCGATTTTCATTAAAAAACAATGTGATACCTATGTTTTGTCGTACACGAACTAAAGCCGAACTTTATTATTGCAAAATAAAACTCTATTATTACTTATAATTTCTAGCATCCACAATTCACATTTTCTTGTGGGACATAGATACACAATTATAATTTTGACAAACAATGAAATTAAAACAAAGCG
>JAOWBU010000350.1:0-25000 GCA_026212405.1 Petrea volubilis
GGTTATTATTGTAAATTGAAGAAAAAATGTGAAAGCACACCAAAAAAATGTGAAAACACACCAAAAAAAGAAAATCCAAAAAAAAGATTTGCATTAAATATATCCAAACAATCAATTAGTTTGAGCAATAAAAATGAGACGAGAGCTTGAAAAGTGAGAGAGTGCTAGAGAGAACAACATTGTTTTTCCTTCATTTTCCTCACATAATTGGAAGAAAAATATTTTTTTTCAATTTATGTTATATTTTTTTTCTATTTTCTTTTCCTTGCCATTTCCTTTCTTTTTTCCCTAGTAACCAAACATTGGAAAATGCTTTTTCTTCCTATTTTTTTTTCCTTTCCCTCCTAAAATTCTAGAACCAAACATAATGTAAAGGAATCTGGAAATGTTTGTATACAAGTATAGACACAAATACAGAGTTGTAGAAGTTATTAGAATACAACTTTAAATGTATAAGAAGTTCTTGGAGGGTTCTTAGTAGCAAATGAATCTTCATTTAAGAAGGCGGAAACTTACAAATAAGAGTTGGAGGGTCATTTGCAAAAGGACCAAGTTAGGGGCAAAGTTGTAGGCAAGCTTTAGAGTTGCAGAGAAAAGCTTTCCCTTTAAGAGTTTTCTTGTTCTACTTTCCTCGTGATCGTTCTTTTCTATTCATTGTATACATACCTTCTTCTTTAGCCTTCTTTACATGCACAAACTTCACGGACACTAACTAAACTCGGCCCACGATGGGTGAATAAGTAGTTAATGCTGCATAATCTCAAAAGCTCTTGTCTCAACCTAAATGGTCGATTGCATCGACTAATTCCATTTACACATCAATTGAAACTTAAAATGCCCATAAAAAGGAAACCAAACACGTCTACAAGCAAAACGTACGCCAGCTTTTTTACTTGTCAAATGTAGCCAAAACACTAAACAACCTTAAGGATCAAAAAGAGACGCAATAAAATCAATCATATATGAGTTAGAGGTGACAATGCTAGAGAAGTTCCGCATATACTTACTGAGTAACTATATGCCAACTATGTTGCAGTTGTAGTACGCTCATCAAGAACTAAGACGTGTGTAGGCCTATTTGGCCGATTGTAGGGAGCACTAATGAATAAGTACACGGTGGTCAAAAATCGACAACACCATCAGTTAAAGATTTTTTAAAAATAATCATCTATAGGAGTGAAATGACTTATGTGTCTAATCAATTTGTCAACTATCCAAGCACAAATAAATGCATTTGGTAACGATTCAAGCACAAATAAATGCATTTGGTATCCAATAAGAGAAGAATATATTGTTCAATCAAGATTTTGAATGCGTGCAATCGAACATAACAATTGATAGGCAGTCTTATATCTTAACTAAAAAGCCATCTAAATGAAAATACTAATTAACTGTTTGTTTTTAGCTAGATATTAATAAGATTATATTATCTAATCTTCAAAATGGCATTTTGATTATGGTATTAAATTTTAAAAATATTTTGAGCATCTATTATAAATACTCATTTCTAGGCATACTCAATACGTATGCAAACTATAAAATTTTCGAAATAACTTTTAATTTTTCCCAATAGCTGATTATGAACTTTTAACCACTTTCCAAGTAAAATAAGAATCTGATTGCCCCAAAAATATGCCTTGAAATAAAAAAGAAAAAAATGCCATTTGTGTTTTATAAGAATCTGATTGATTGGAACATTACACGAGAAAATAAGTCAAAAGATATTCACTCGTAAAATAACCGAGTAATGGATTGAAGCAGGGTTAATTGCAAGTTTGATTCCATAAGTATACCATAATTTTATTTTAATCCCATTCATTTTACTTTTTTCAATTTTGATCACATAAATTCTATTTTTTTTGTAATTTTGGGACTTTTTTCACTTCCTGCTAATTATTTAATGGAGCAAATTCGTGCGAGACACTTAGTCCTTAAATCTCAACTTATTGTTGATTTTGGAGGGAATGAATGTGTGTTTTGCAATTGCCTATCATTTTGGAAGGAAAATAAACCATACAAAAAGCGAAATTAGGGCAAAGAAACAAAATTGGGTTTTTTTTTTTTTGCTAATGAATTCTAAAGAGATCAATGGTTGAAGAAGGGGACGCAATACAATGCTTATCCAAATTGATTTAACGGCCATGTGTCTTGCGTGTGCTTTCTCTATTAAATAATTGATGAAAACTGACAAAAAAATTCCAAATTTGCTAAAAGTAGAACTTATGAATCCAAAATTAAGAAAAGTGAAATAAATGAAATTGAAATTAAATTAAAGCATATTTATGGGACCAAAATTGCAATTAACCCGATCGAAGCATATATGACTCTACGAAAACACCTATTTTGCATGCAATGAGGTGCAAACACTTGACAGCCACAATTATGAAAAAATTATAGCTAGCATATAAGTGATCGAATTATAAACGGATACTACCTTATAAAAAATGAAAAGCAAACAATCATAAATTATCCAATTCAATGTTCTGAAGCCACAACAAATATTTTGTTTGAGAATGAAGGGTACATTTATTGTAAATTGCTCTGCAAATACACATACATTCACTTAAAGGAAAAGAGAAAAAGATAAAAAAATTCGAACTCAACACTTGATGGTGTCAAATTCGAACTCCCACAGCAAAACTACATCCTTAGTGATGCTCTACATATAATTGTTGAAGTCTAGTGGTTGTGGGTGATATTGAAGAAAATCAATAAATTAGGAACCGTTTGGTTATTAAATTAAAAAGTAAAGGGTGAAAAATAAATTTTACCTCACTTTTCATATTTGATTATCACAATTCCATTTCTTTCTTACTTTACTCCATTTAATTTTTATTCTTCAATTCATTTTATGCATAACAGGAAATATGATGCTATTCAAATATATATATATATATATATATATATATTATACACTAATTAATTTGTAAGTTATTGAATGAAAATACGACGTTCCATAATTTGTCAGTTAGTGTAATAAAGTAAATATTGATATTGTCATATACGATCAAACAATATTTAATTTAATAAAATGTATACTTATTTAGATGACGTTCCATTATATTAAATTCATATTTCAATGTTGAGTATTTATATATACTAGTTTAATAGGCACACTCGATGCGAGTGCCGAAAAAAAAAAGATATAATAGAACTAAATAGTTAATATTTTAGTAGAATAAAATTAAATTTTATTAAATTCTATATAAACCATTTTTATTATTTATGCTATCTTTTTAATTTTCATAATACATATATTAAATTTATAATAAAAATAAATTAAAAAAATAAAACTATTATTGATGAGTCAATTGCCACTTTATCATGCCACGTCATTACAGCCTCCAAAATCCACAAATCCACCAAGTACATGATTACTGCCCTCGAGGTAACAAAAGCCCTCGAAGGGGCTCACAAGCCAGCCTCTTTCCCTCAAAAGACCCACAAGACGACAACAGGCTATTTAGGGTGCCCTCGAATGAGAAAGCTGCCCTCGACGGTGCTCCCATCGAGGGCCAAATCCCACACTTAGCTGTTGCAAGGATGGGCATCCAGAAGGGACAAGTACAGCTGGTGACTCCTGGCAGGTGCAGCCCACCGCCACCTGACGCATCCCAGTGGCACATGGGTCCATCCCATCAGATGTGGGCGCATTAAATGCCAAGTCATAAATACAATCATTGGTCATAAATGCCCAAGATACCCATTTATTGCCGGGTAAGGCCCCTCATTAATGAAGAGTGAGAACAGCCGCCAAAAGGATTGGAAAAGTGGGACAAAAGGCACATATTCGAGCAGCTACAGTGCCTAAAGTGACCAGATCCCACCAACCACGTCACATCCAAGCTCCTCACTCTCATATAAAAGCTCCATACGACTCTCCACCCAAGGGTAAGACATACGTGCCTTGCAAACCAAACTCACACTATTACTGTTCATTTTCTTCTTGGACCATCCACTGACTTGAGCGTCAGAGAGCCTACGCCGGGGCAAAACCGGCTAGTCTCACGTGCGTTCCTCCCTCTTTAGTAGGTGGGCCACCAGCAAGGATATTTCGGAGTACACCTTACCCCGACACGTGGACGAACCATATTCGGACCGCATCATTTTGGCGCTAGAAGGAGGGTCTAATCCTGTTCAAGAGGTGATTTTCTCTAAAAAAGAAGGATGGTGAACATACGGCGAACTCACATGTCCTCCACCTCGGAGAGGGGCATCCGCGACCCTCCTGAGGTGACCCAACGGGCGGAGGGGGCTGTCAACGTGGTAGACAAAGGAAAGGAACCTACAACCCCTATTCCGCCCGCTGGCCTAGGGGCGGGACTATCCCATGACCCCGCACCAGCCCATACAACAGGGACACAGCAAGCTGAGCACACGGTCACCCTCCCCATCAGCAGAGTTAGGCAGCTGTTGGGGGCCTGCGATGACCAAACACTAATTCGGTTGCTCTCTGGGGGGCTATCTCCATCACCTAATGAGATAGGGCCTCCCGTCGCTTCGCGCCGCAGCGAACACCATGCCCCCACCCGGAGCCACTCCCCGCGTGAGGGGAGTCACCGACATAACCCCAGGGAAGAGGTTGCTGAATCGGGCAATATAGCCGCTCGCAGAGTCCCCCCTAGACGAAATGCCGTGGACGCTCCTGCCAGGTCTAGGACCGGTGGTCACCGTCCACGCCCGCGAAGGGAGGAGGAGCCAAAGGAGCTGGATCGCATGCGCCAGCAAGTCAGTCACCTGCAAGATGAGATATAGCGCCTATCCAGGCAACGCGAAGGAGAAAGGAGTGTGGGGGTAGGAGCCATACGACCGATACCCCCCTATAATCACCGACTAGAAAGGTCTCCATTTATCTTGGAGATTGCAAAGTCCCGACTGGCTCCAAATGAGCGAATGCCTACCAGCTTACCCCGCTATGATGGCACTACAGACCCGACGGAACATTTGACCCATTACGAAGACGTCGTAGGAGTAGCAACCAGCAACCTCCACGTTTGGGCCCGTCTCTTTTCTACCACTCTCCAAGGGATTGCCCTCACATGGTTTAAAAAGTTGGAGCCACAGTCTATATCTTCGTTTGAGGAGCTAGCTGATCGTTTCTTGAACCATTTCGCTGCCAAGATATCTACTAAGCTGTCACATACTCATCTATATGGGGTAATCCAGAAGGAGGATGAGAGCCTACGTGCACTCATGGAAGGGTTCAACAACGAGCTTCTTAAGGTGGAAGATGTTGGAGTCGAGTTTGTCCGGCATATGCTGTATCAAGCCTTAAAGAACGAGAAGTGTGCAGAGGCCATTATCATGCAGTCCCCCAGTACCATTGCCGGGATTCAGCAGCTGGCCTCCAAATACATGGAGGTGGAGGAGCTCAACCTGATAAAGCACCCACCCAAGGTTAAGGGTGAGGGGAGTACTAAGCCCCGGGAAGAAAAATTGAGGGCCAAGAAAAGGAAGGAGCCAACTAGGAAGTACAAAGAGTACGCTCCCCTCATCAAGACCCCAGCCGAGATCTTTTCCCTCCTCGGGTGCCATGCGTTTTTTACGCCTAAGAGGATACCCGAAGGGAAGAAAGCCCGGAGAAGCGGAAAATATTATGCTTACCATCGGCAATATGGGCACAATAAAGAAGATTGTTATAACTTGCAAGATGAAATCGAGGCACTGATCCGCGGCGGAAAGCTCCAGGAATTTGTTAGGAAGTTGGAGTATTACGACAGCCAGGCCTCCCCGGTCCATCGCGATCGATCAAGATCCCCCAGGAAGCCGAGTCCCCAGAGGCATCCGGAGACCTCGAAGAAAGCAAAAAAGAGACCGATGAGCAGCAATCACCCCACAAAAGGCACGATCCTCATGATTGCCGGAGGACCAGTAGGGGGCGATACTAGATCCTCTCGAAAGAAAGTTGGCAGGAAGCTCCGGTATGACCGATTTGCCCTCGAAGATCCGGATCACCCCCAGCAGGTTAACATTATCGAGGGATGCTCGATAGAGTTCAACGAAAGCGACAGGATCCCTGTTCAGAGCCCAGAAGGCTTGACCGAGCAACCTGATTATCCTATGGTGGTGACGACCGACGTAGCCAATTTTGCCATCACCAAAACTCTGATCGATAATGGAAGCTCGGCCAATGTCCTGTTCTACTCGACTTTAAAGAAGATGGACCTGGGAAAGATCGACATGGAGCCAGTGAGGACGCCCCTGGTAGGCTTTGGGGGGTCTCAGATTCTCCCGCTAGGATAGATCAAGTTGCCAACATCCCTCGGCCAGGAGCCCTACCGACGAACCCTGATGGTAAATTATCTGGTGGTGGACGCCCCCTTTGCGAATAATTTAATTTTAGGCCGACCAGCACTTAATGCGTTCCGAGCAGTGGTGTCTACTTACAACCTTATGATGAAGTTTCCTACCAAGGCCGGGATTGGACAGGTGAGATGCGATGTCGTGGATGCATGGACCTGCTATTCCGTCTCGTTGGGAATGAAGCCTGGATCTGCGAAAAGGAAATCACCCGAGGCCGGCTCGGACAGCGACTCCGGAGGGTGGGCAAAAATACCCTCGACTAAAACAAGAAAGCTCGAGGATAGCAAAATTGAGCCCACTGGAGAGTCCAAGGCCATCGAGTTGGAGCCCGGGAACCCCGAGAAGATGACCAAGATCGGGGCCCAGCTTGATCAGGCTAAGGAGGTGATGCTCGTTCAATTCTTGTGGGAGAATAGGGACGTGTTTGCATGGCAACCCTCGGACTTTCCTGGAATAAACCTCGAGGTCATTGTACAATGCTTGAATGTCGATCCCACTTTCAAGCCCGTTAGGCAGAAGAAGAGGGTCTTCGACGCCGAGAGAAACAAGATAATCGAGGGAGAGGTGAACAAGTTGCTGAAAGTCGGCTATATCATGCCGATATACTTCCCGGAATGGCTATGCAATGTAGTGGTGGTGCCCAAAGGGCAGGGCAAATGGAGAATGTGCAATGATTTCACAGATCTCAACAAGGCATGCCCGAAGGACCCCTACCCGCTCCCTCGAATCGACCAACTTGTCGATTCAACGGCAGGCTACGAAATGATGAGTATGATGGATGCCTATCAAGGGTATTATCAGATCTCAATGGCTCCGGAGGACCAACCCAAGATCTCAATGGGAGTTTACTGCTTCTTAGTCATGCCATTTGATCTTCAAAGAATTGATAGGACGGATTGTCGAAGTGTATGTGGATGACATGATCGTCAAGAGTTCAGAAGAAAAGGACCATCTCGAACACCTTAGAGAGGTCTTCCATGTTTTTAGGGAATTTGGTCTGAAACTCAACCCCTCAAAATGCACATTTGGAGTTCGAGGGGGGAAGTTCCTAGGGTACATGGTCAGTGCGAGAGGAATCGAGCCCAACCCAGAGAAAATTGAGGCTCTACAGAAGATTGGGTCACCAAAGTCAGTCAATGATGTTCAGCGTTTATGCAGCCAGATTGTTTCCCTGAACAGATTCATATCTCGGTCGGCTGACAGGAATCTCCTTTTCTTCAGAAAACTGAGGAAAGTCCCCGATTTTCAGTGGAGCCCCGAATGTGAGCAGGCCTTGCGAGAGCTCAAAGAATATCTGGCCACCCCGCCATTGCTGGCAAAACCGAACCCGGGGGAAAAGCTATACGTGTATCTCGCAGTATCCCCAGAAGCTGTCAGCTCGGTGATTGTAGTAATAAGAGACCGGAGACACCTACCTGTGTATTATCTCAGCAAGGTATTGGAAAGGCCAGAGAAGAACTACCTGGAGATAGAGAAGTTTGCACTGGCCCTCATCCACTCCGCAAGGAAGCTGAGACAGTACTTTCAGTCACATTCGATGGTGGTGCTCACCGACCAACCTCTTCGGCAAGTCATCTCAAAGCCTAACACATCGGGCTGGCTTATTAAGTGGGCTATAGAGCTCGGGGAGTTCGACATATCGTACCAACTGAGAACCGCAATCCAAGCTCAAGTTCTGGCTGACTTCCTCCTTGAAAGGGTAGGATTACCGGAAGAAAATCCCTCTGTCGCCAACCCATGGCTCCTGCATGTGGATGGCTCTTCGACCACGCAAGGTGGGGGAGCCGGGATCACCTTACAAAGCCCAGAAGGCGATGTGGTGGAGTTCGCTATCAGGCTCAACTTCCCAGTCACAAATAATGAAGCAGAATATGAGGCCCTTATAGCTGGCCTCGAATTGGCAATTCGAGAAGGAGTCTCCCATATCCGGGCATTCACTGATTCGCAGTTGGTTTCAAATCAGATCGGGGGAATATACGAGGCCAGGGATACAATGATGACCAAGTACCTCGAGTATGTCACCAAGCTGAAGGAAAGTTTCAAATCTTTTACTTTGGAACAGATTCCGAGGGAAGAGAACGAGCGCGCAGATGCCTTGTCTAAATTTGCAAGTGCCCTTAAAGGTACCCGAGATCATATAGTCAGATTCCAGACCCTTGATACCTCCGCCGTTTGCGAGGGAAGCGCCCCAATCCTGCCTATTTAGCCTCTCGAACCCAGCTGGCATGATAAGATCCGCGCCTTTTTGTTGGGAAAAGAAATCTCTGATCAAAACCAGTTAAGAAGGCTGAGAAGGAAGTGCGCGAGGTATGCCTTAGATAGCGAGGGAAGGTTGTTCCGAAAATTGTTTCTTGGGCCCCTGCTCAGATGCCTCCTCCCCTCGGAAGCCCATGAGGTAATGCAGTCTGTCCATGAGGGAAGTTGTGGAAATCATGCGGGAGGAAGGTCATTATCCAAAAAGATTATGAGGAGCGGTTTTTATTGGCTGACTATCTTAAAAGACACGCTCGAGTATGCTCGAAAATGCCCGAAGTGTCAACTTTATGCCAACCTTCTTCATAAACCAGTTGCTGAAATGGTGAATGTGGAGATTTCGTGGCCCTTCGACCAGTGGGGAATCGATGTGGTTGGACCTTTCCCCATGGGAAAAGGCCAAAGAAAGTTCGCCATAGTGGCCGTGGAGTATTTCACTAAGTGGGTCGAAGCGGAAGCCGTCCCCAAAATCATCGATGCCTCGATCCGGTCCTTCATCTGGAAAAATATCATTTGCCGTTTCGGGGTCCCTCGAGTATTAATATCAGACAACGGCACACAATTTCAAAGTCGAGCCACGACAGAATGGTGCCAGAGTCATGGCATTGAGCAACGGTTCACATCTGTGGGAAATCTCAAAACCTCAAAACCTCATCATCCTGCAAAACCTCAAAACTGTGTTGGGCGCTTTTAAGGGAGAATGGGCGGATGAGTTATCGGGGGTATTGTGGGCTTACCGCACCACCCCTCGAACGGCGACGGCGGATTCCCCGTATGCCTTAGTATACGGGTCCGAGGCAGTGATTCCAGCGGAGATACTGCACAATACAGCCAGAGTGGCCTATTTTGACAAGTACAGGAATGAGGAGAACCGAGCCACGGAGCTAAATTTGCTTGAGGAAAGAAGAATTGCAGCCTGGTCGAGGATGCAAAAGTATCGAGCCTCTATGGCCCGAGCTTACAATAAAGGAGTACACCCCATAAATTTCCAACATGGTGACCTAGTCCTCAAAAAAGTAGAGGTATCCAAGCATGTGGGAAAATTAGACCCCAACTGGGAGGGACCTTACAAGTTGTAAAGGTTTCAAAAAACAATGCGTACCGGCTCGAGGACATGGAGGGAAGGGAACTGCCTCGGCCATGGAATGCCTTGAACCTCCGAAAATTCTATGTATAAGATAAGTCTATTTATCCCGTCCTCGATTGTTGATAAAGAACTGAATCAAGGACGCTTTTGATTCAAGGGAAGTGAATGTAAAGGAATTTCGTTAAATAAAAATCCCCTTCTTCCTCTCGATTGTCTTTAAGTTGTTCTCGTGCATTGTTAAGATGGAACTTTGATGAAATCTAAGAACTTGGCGCTATGATAAAACCCGCATATGTCTCTCGATTATATTTAACTTGCGTTTGAACAATTTCATTAAGTAATTTCACACAAATGTAAGTGCATGTGCAAGTCGAGAGCGCCTCTCGATCTTATCGAAGCGTCGTTAAAAAAGAAAAGAAGAATAAAAATATGTATTGAAAGAATAACTAATCGCTTTACTTAACAGGAAAGCCTCGAAGAGGAAGTTTCATTAAAAAGGTCCGAGGGCGTGAAAAGTACAAGAGGGACTTAAGCGGGTTAGCCTAAAGGGGGGAACAAAAAAAAAAAAAAGAATGGGGGGATTACATAAATGGGGGACTTTGGACCTAGTAGCTGAGTTCGACGGGCCTATCCTCCTGATCTCCATTCTCGCCCCCGGCACCGGCAGACGCCCTCGCTCCGTCACCTCCATTTCCGTCCTCGGGATCACTGGTAGAGCTAGGTCCGGCCATTTGTTCCTTCCAAGTCTCAGGAGCCGGCGCAGAAGGTAGCGGAAGGTCCTCTTCCCCCGAAGACTCGCCTTTCGCGCTCTTGGGCAGTGGAATGTCGAGGCAGCGGAAGACGAAGTTGAATTCGCTTCCTTGGAAGTCGAACTCTTTGGACTTCCCCGTCGAGGGCGAGGCCTCTTCCACAGATGCCCCGCTGCGGTCAAATGAAAGCCCAACCGATTCTCAATCAAAATCTTCCCCCAAGTCGCCCCGAGTCTGGAGCTGATCGAGGACCAGATCCACAGCCTCGGCAGAATCCTGAAAGCTGAGATGTGTCCGAATGTAATCGAACACCTCGCTCACCAGAAATCTCGAGAAGGCCCGCTTGATCCTCTTGTGAAACCGCGCGGGAAAAGTCCATTCAGCCCTATGAAGCCCGGCTTTTACGCCCTCGTCGTAGTTGCGGAAAGCCTTGGCCTATGCCTTGGCTACCCTCGCGTTAACCACCTCGAGGCGCTCTTTGGCGAAGTCGCGGGCAACTTCAGCTTCCTCGCATTTCTCCCTCGCGTCCTCCCAAGCCTGGGCCGTACGTTTGACCTCGTCATCCAAGTTCACGAACTGCCTCTCGAGCTCTGCAATACGAGTCTTGGCAGACTCGAGGAGCTGCTGGCTTTCTTGTAATTGCCCTCGGAGGGTGTCGTTAGTCGAGGCCAATTCCCCAGCAAGGACCTCGGTTTCTTCGAGGCGCTTTCCCACCTCGGCAGGCACTTGTTTGTTCGTCTTCCTCTCCTCCCGGAAGAGCCTCTTGTACTTATTTTTCCCTCATCGGAAAACGCTCGCGTGACAGAGGAAATGGTGAGACAAGGGGGCAACGACCTGCCCAGAAAACAAGAGAAATGAGTAAGAAGTTTCTCGTAAAAATAAAAAAGAGAAAAGAGGAAGAAAACCGTATCCTCACCCCAATTAGGGCGTTGGCCAAGTTGGTCTCCAGCTCAGCTATGGAGCACTTTAATAGTGCCCGATGATCACCCGGCAGCTGAAGACCCCGGAGCAATGCCAGGTTCATCTTAGTGTCCGTCTCGTTGGCCCCCACTCCGGTAATGCGGAGATTGGACTGGTGGTGCTCGAGATGGACGGGATTGCTGGGCCTCGCATCCGCACACTTGAGGATTTCATCCTCCTCATCTGTATCCAAGGGCTCGGGGCTCGCCGCTCGTTTGCCTTTTCCCGAGGGGGCTAACTTCTGTTTCTTGGCCCCTCGAGCAGCCTCCTCATCAGCCGTCCTCTTTCGAGAGCCCTCGGTGCCCCCTTCACGAATAGAGACACCTGGCAGGACCTTTCGAAAAGCGGCACTCTTAGGACTTGGCTGCGTTGGAGGCACTGATTGTGCTGGTCCAGTGGGGGGGCTGCCAGGACTTACCCCAGTTCGAGGCGAAGCCTCAGTTGGAGCCGAAGCCTCAGTGGGTGCCGGCCTTGGTGTAGGCCTTGGCGACGTAGTGGCAGGGGCAGGTGCAGGCGCGCTGGGTGTAGCTAGAGTTGGCGCCGGTGTGGAAGCCTCGGTCTGAGGCATTGTTTGTTCCGGGGGCGCAAAGCCACCCTCATTGCCCCTTGGGGCCGCTATCTCCTCGGCCGGTGGTGTCCTGGCCTCTGCTGTCTGAGGGATCCCAGTCTCGGTTTCGACCCGGATAGTCTCCGCACCATGGCTTGATCCCTCCCCGGCCTCGGTGTCCTTCCTCGGCGGCCGTGTTTTTTGAGTGACGGGCTTATGGAACGTCGTCACCCTAGGTCGTGGGGGCTGGGTCTGGCGCCTCTGGCGATCGAGCCTCGCCAACAATGCTTTGTGTGCATCCATGAGAATCTTCAAAGCTGCAAAAACAGAGGACGTCAGTATCCTGCGAGATCCTCGAAAAGCGACGCAAAAAACATAAAAAAGGAACAGAGAAGGAAACTTAGGGCCTAAAGTTGTTCTCGATAAGGTTCGGCGCCGTGTACTGGGACGCTCGCTAGGGCCGGGGTCACCAGAGGCGTTCGAGAGGCGGCAAGCGCGGAGTATGTCCTCAGAAGTTAGAAAAACTGCACATCCTCCCCATTTCCCTCGTCAAAACTTGGCTCCTCATGGAAATGGTTTCGGTTGAGCACCGGAGGTTAACGCCAGTTCGAGGGCATACCTAACTGCCCTCGATCCTCCACAAAAACGAACTTCCTCTTCCATCCCGACCCATGGGAGGATTTGAAGTCGTCCAGTACCTTCGAGGAGCTGGAACGAGCAGACAAATACAAGAACCTGGGCTCATCCTCAGTCGATTTGCCTTGGCCCGACCGAACCGAGTCGTGCGATCTAAAGAATTCCAAAAAATTGGCAGGGCTCGCCTCCTCCTTCAAACATTTCATGATCACCACAAAGGCAATGATGATCATGATGGAGTTCAGCACCAGTTGACTAGGGCATACCCCAGTGAGCTCCAATAATCTCCGAACTTCGGGGGGAAGGGGGAGGCGCAGTCCCGACTCGAAATGATGAAGGTTGAAGGCCACACATCTTTCCCGCGGCTCCACCATGTTCTCGTCGGGGCCCGGCATATGAATAGGGAAATGGACCCCAAACTCGTCCCTAATCCTCTCGACCTCCGCCGCCGTAATATTACTGGAGATGTCCCGGGGAAGAGAAAAAGTTTGAAACTTGCCCATTCCGGCGCCCCGAGCCTTTGGGCTCTTTGCTGGGGACCCACTCGGTCCTGCGTCGCCTCTAACAGGCCCCGTCGTCTTCCTCTTCTGGCGGGGACGAGCACTTTCTGGCGCGTTGCCAGGCGCCTCGCCTCTCATGCCACTTTCTGACGGTGCCCCGGCCAACGTAGCCCCGGCATCTTCACTGGCGTGACCCGCCCTAGCGCCTGAAACCGACTGGGAGGGGAGGTGAACCTCCCTCTCCGCCGCCAAGTCCTCAGGGGTTGGGTCAAAGTTGTCCAGTATCTTTCTCCTTGGTCCCATGACGGCTAGGGTTTTTCAGTAAAAAAGAGAAAAATCTAAAAAGAAGGTTCACCTGGAATAATTACAGAAGAAAGAGCTTGAGAATGTTGTTAAGCCAATCGCTCAAATGGGTATTGCAGATGAAAGGGAAAATCGAATAGTAATGAAACCCGCAACTATTTATAAGTTACATGGGAAATCATCCACCATCATGGCACCTCGGGCACGGCGACCCATAAAGGCCTGCAGTAATTATGGCAGAACACGCCCCTTCGCGTGATAACCTTTCGGCCGCCCAAAATTAATGAGTGGGGGCATGCCACATCTCCCCAAATAGGTGCATAGACTGACAGAAGCTGAAAAGGAGCGACTTTTCGTGCCCTAATGGCGGTTCAAATTCAAAAAATGAAGGGACACCTGACATCCTGCTAATTAATGCACTCTTGAAGGCTGACGTCCTCATCACAATCAAGAGTGGGAGGGGGGGCTAATGATGAGTCAAGTGCCACTTCATCATGCCACGTCATTACAGCCTCCAAAATTCACAAATCCACCAAGTACATGATTAGTGCCCTTGAGGTAACAAAAGCCCTCGAAGGGGCTCACAAGCCAGCCTCTTTCCCTCGAAAGACCCACAAGACGACAACAGACTATTCAGGGTGCCCTCGAATGAGGAAGCTGCCCTCGACGGTGCTCCCATCGAGGGCCAAATCCCACACTTAGCTGTTGCAAGGATGGGCATTCAGAAGGGACAAGTACAGCTGGTGACTCCTAGCAGGTGCAGCCCATCGCCACCTAACGCATCCCAGTGGCACATGGGTCCATCCCATCAGATGTGGGCGCATTAAATGCCAAGTCATAAATACAATCCTTGGTCATAAATGCCCAAGATACCCATTTATTGCCGGGTAAGGCCCCTCATTAATGAAGAGTGAGAACAGCCGCCAAAAGGATTGGAAAAGTGGGACAAAAGGCACATATTGGAGCAGCTACAGTGCCTAAAATGACCAGATCCCACCAACCACGTCACATCCAAGCTCCTCACTCTCATATAAAAGCTCCATACGGCTCTCCACCCAAGGGTAAGACATACGTGCCTTGCAAACCAAACTCACACTATTACTATTCATCTTCTTCTTGGACCATCCATTGACTTGAGCGTCGGAGAGCCTACGCCGGGGCAAAACCGACTAGTCTCACGTGCGTTCCTCCCTCTTTAGCAGGTGGGCCACCAGCAATGATATTTCGGAGTACACCTTACCCCGACACGTGGACGAACCATATTCGGACCGCATCAATTATATTGATTAAAAATAAATAAAAATATAAATTTGATGTGCAAAGCACCACCTCAGTTAGACACGTCAGCAGAGATGAACCTGTCTAGATCCCAAGTAATGGGCGAAAAAGTCCTCGACCAAGTAGGTTGTCCTTGATAGGGGTTGTAAGCCGGGTTGTCCTCGAGTGTGAGGTTTAAGCCGAAAAGCTCACTAAGTGTGAGGACTGATGCCATCGCAGAGACTTATTGTCCTCGAGAGTGCATTCACATAGAAGATAGGGAGCCTAGGAGTGCAAGTCACGAGAGGGGAAATACCCCCAAGTTTATTCTCAGCAAAGTTTGTGGCTTCACAGCCACGAGGGGCCTCTACGTGCCCTCGAGACCTCCCACGCAGGGCAGGCGGAGCGAGGGAACAGGGGGCTTTAAGGTGTTAAGTACCTTCGCACATAGTTGTATTGAAGGCATAAGTCCTGCGCCTAGCCTTAGCCAAATTCAACGGCCAACGTGCAAAACCCAGCTGGCACGGCTGATAGGCCCTGTACCTACCGCCACCTAATATGTCTCTATCGGTTTCCAGCGCATTCAATGTCCTCTCATAAATACAATCTTTAGTAATAAATGCTCAAGATATATATTAAATGCTAATTTGACCCCCCCCCCCCCATTAATGAGAGGCGAGGTCAGCCGCCGCTTAAGAGTTCAAAAAGTGACTAAAAGCATGTCCACTTGTACCCTATATGTTAGAAGGGCTGACCAACCCCCATCAACCACGTCAAGTCAGGAGACCCCTCTCATATAAATAGCAAAAGGCTCTCCCCTAAGAGGTAATCATACACTTATTCTTGATATTGAATGCAAGAATAGTATTTACTATTTACCATCTTCTCAAAATACCCTTGAGCTAACTTGAGCGTCGGAGAGCCTACGCCAGGGCAAAACCGGTTAGTCTTACGTGCGTTCCTCTCTCTTAGACATGTGGGCTACCAGCATATCAATCGGAGCGTATCAAACTCCGCCTCGTGGTCGAGCCAAAACGCGACCTCATCAAAATTAGAAAAAGAAATTGAAAGAGAAATGTGAGAGAGAAGAGAGATGAGAATATAAAAGGAAAAATAAAAATAAATATACGTTGTTGGAGAGAGAGGATAGATGAGAGAATAGTTAAATATTAGTAAGGGTAGGTTAGATAGATGAGAGAATAGTTAAATATTAGTAACGATATTTTAAAAAGATCATAATTAAATGGATCAAAAATAACTAACATGAAGAGTTTGTACTTTATATATAGTATAGATTACAAATAAAATCTATACTTATTATATTTCTAGTAACTATTTTGGTTTCTATAATTTGTTGGTTTGGTATATTTTCTTTTGTTTTTCACTTTAATTTTTTCTCTCCTATTTTCTATCTCACGTTTCCTCAACTACACGTTTATCTCTCTTACTTTTTCATCTCTCTCGTCCCCCATATCTCTTCTCTCTCATCTTATCTATACTATTATAAAAAAACAAGTTATTTTTGTCTCACAAATGGCGGTTCCTTATGTGATTTTACAAAATTTGTCTTTCAAATTTATGTGAAATAAATAGAGATATGTAAAATTATGGCTAAAATTGAAAATTCATATGAAATCGATTCAATTTGAATACAAAATTTTGATGTGTCAATTTTACATTTTAATTAATAAACACATGTAATAAATAAATAAATAAATAAGTCAATATTGTAATATTACGTTCAATTTAAAAAATTCATGTTCTCAACCAACAAACCACTTTCTCTAATTACAATTGTTTGGAATTTTTTTTTTTATTTTTGTGTTTATTCTTTATCATATAATTTTATTTCATATAATTATTTTATTTTTAAATTATTATAATTTAATAAATGATTTCAAATAAATCTTAAAAAAGTATTCTTATTAAAGAAATTTAATAATATATTTATATTTTCATTCTTAAAAAAAATTTAACTACTAAATTGAAATATATATTTTTTATATTTTACACACACATAAAGTATGCGGTATTTCTAGTATTATTAAATAATTTTTATCTATCTCATATAATTATTTTCCAATTTTATATTTATATCTTTTTTTTAGTTTCCATTTATCTTTAATTTAATAAATACTTGAAAATTTATATATTTTTTGATTTTACCCACATCTGACGATACTAGTTAATTAAGATAAAAGAATGAAATGGGATACACAATTGTAAAAGACAAAATAATTATCATTAATTATCAATCAATATCAAATTATGGGCCTCCAATATCAATCTTATGTCCCAAAGCCCAACAAAGTAATACTCCTTATCCATGTAAATGTTCCCATTTAGTCGGGACAACCAAGTTCGGATTGTACGAAGATCATTTGAGGAAACCAAACTTGTCACAAACCAAGAAACCATCTCAACCTTACATTTGAGTGAGAAATACGAAGAACAATTAGATTAGTTCAATTATGAAACAAATGAAGATCATATTGGGGTAAACAATTAATTCCCATACTCGGGAGGAGAGAGAGAGAGAGAGGAGAGGGAGATCATCTTAACGATGAACAATTTGCATATCAAACAGTCCCATTCGGACAGAAAATGGATATTCCTAGTCGCAATCGGCTCCGTGGGCTCACTATCGATCCTCTTCTTGATCACCCTAACCTCCGGCGACGCCGCGCCGCTCCTCTCCCTCCGCCGCTACCACTCGTTCGTCTCCTCCATCTCCTACGGCGGCGCCGGGGCGGCCTTCATGTTCGTCGAGCCTAGGCTCAAAACCCTCCCTGTTTCCCCCGCCGCTCGGCCGCCGCGCCTGGCCTACTTGATCTCCGGCTCCGCCAGGGACGGCCTCGCTCTCCGCCGCGTAATCCAGGCTTTGTACCACCCCAATAATCAGTACATCGTCCACCTCGACGCCGACTCCGACCCCAAGGAGCGCGTCGATCTGCTAAATTACTTAGATGCCCATCCCGTTTTCCGGAGGTTCAAGAATGTCCGGATGATCACCAAGGCTAATTTGGTCACTTACCGAGGGCCGACAATGGTGGCGAATACCTTGCACGCGGCTAGTATTTTGTTGAAGGAAGGTGGAGAGTGGGATTGGTTTATCAATCTCAGTGCGTCTGATTATCCACTCGTCACTCAAGATGGTAATACTTTGATTCCTTTTAAGATTTCACACACACACACGTGTGTATATATATATATATATAGATGTACGTATATATGCCCAAGATTGTTTAGGGTATTTTGATGTTATCTGGAGATGCTGATTTTTGGTTTCTTGATGACTAGATTTACTGCAGACGTTCTCATACTTGTCAAGGGATCTTAATTTTATTGATCATACAAGTGATATTGGCTGGAAAGAGTAAGTGATCTTTGGTTAACATGTTTTAAATGTTTTCAGATATTTGTTCCTTTTCTTTTCCTTTCTTTAAGGTTTAGGAAATTGTGGTGAAAATTAATGTGAAGCTATTACATTGTTTCTATGTTTAGGGTCCAGAGAGCAAAGCCTGTTATTATCGATCCAGGGTTGTATATGTCAAAAAAAGCTGATGTCTATTGGGTTACACAGCGAAGAAGCGTGCCTACTGCGTTTAGGCTCTTTACCGGTGTGTTTTCGGGTTTCTAATTTAGCTTTTCTTGTTATGGTTCTAGTGATTTTCAACATGTTTATTCTGGAAAACATGTTATACATGATCGTACATGTATAACAATCTAAAAAGTTCATAAAATTTGAATTTTTATAACATCATTTTGCTACATGTAATAATCAACAAAAGAGGGGTGACTTAGTGTAAGGTGAAAATAAGTCACAGGGGGAGGTCTATGTAATTTGGAAACCTAGAAGAGGAGTAATTGGTGTAATGACATATAGTTACAGGGGAGGTAATTGTAACTATTGCTACAACTCAACTTTTCTCTTTTCCTTTCAGGTTCTGCTTGGATGGCACTTTCTCGTCCTTTCATCGACTACTGCTTATGGGGATGGGATAGCTTGCCCCGGAACGTCCTCATGTACTATTCAAACTTCCTGTCGTCGCCTGAAGGCTATTTCCACACTGTAATTTGTAATGCCAAGGAGTTCAAGCACACCACTGTCAACACGGACCTCCACTACATAACATGGGACACCCCTCCTAAGCAACATCCCCTCTATCTCAGCCTCAATGACACGAAAAAGATGATCAACAGTAATGTCCCGTTTGCCAGAAAGTTCAGGCACAACGACCCGGTTCTTGACAAGATTGATAAGGAACTCTTGCTTAGGGAGCCGGGGAGGATCGTCCCTGGAGGGTGGTGCGTAGGTAGCCGAGCAAACGGGTCGGACCCGTGTTCGGTTGTGGGCGATACCACAGTCCTTAGACCTACTGAGGGTGCGAAGAGATTGCTAAAACTCATGTCTTATCTCTTGTCGATATGGAATTTTCGACCGAGGCAGTGCAGATAGCAAGTCTTGTTCTGGAGATAGCGATAACTGTTTATAATGGCCGTAGTTTTGGGAAATAAATTACAGATATTCATCAATGATGCAGTTGCTGGTTAGAGGGCAATTCTCTGAGGTGAAATTTTACAAGAAAGAATGTGGATAAGCTAATTTTGTTATTGCTATTTCAAATTGTGCAGCAGTAATTTATTTATTTATATTTCTTCGTGTGTGTGCACGTGTGCGCGTATAGTGAAAAATATTTCTATGATTATTGATCCTTAAGTTGCTCCATGTGTACTATTGAAACTCAAATTGGGATCGGAAGCATATTAATCTGTTTATTTCAGTTAGGGCAAATTACGTCTAGATCCCTTGAATTATAATGTAATATTAGTTCTTGAAGTTTTAAAAAATTACAAAATTCATCTTTTATCAAAACAAAATATAACTGCGAGTTGTATTTCTGGTGTTTCCTGTGGGATTTTAAGAAGGGATTCATATGGTTTTAATAAGTACAGCGTGTCGAAACTTTACATGAATTCATTTAAAAAAAAATAATGGTAGTAGTATCAAATTATAAATGGTCATGCCTAATTAGTGACTGTTATGGCATAAAGTGAAATTATTTTGTGAATATTGATAAAATGACAAAATTGATTGAGAGATCCGGATCCGGTTCTAACCCGGATTCTAATTTGGACTCTCTTAACCCACAAACCTTGTCTGCATTCAATTAAGACATACGGGACCAATCGGGTCTGGATCTGCAAAGAATTGGATAGTCCAATTATGATTGGTTTGATACCGACCCATTTTCAGAGCCACCAGTTGCAAGATTTGGGCCTTTCGAATCACTTCCGGTTGAATCGGGTTCAGTCAACAATTATCCCGACTTCTTGATTTATATTTCTTGCCTATTACTACTATTACTGAGATTATTTTTTAAGTATAGACGGTAAAAGAAGAGTTCTTTGCTTTTTTCAAAAATAATATACGCGCGCACACCACTACCAGAATTTAAATTTTTAATGCTAATCTCATTACACATCTAAAGACGAGGTAAAAAAAAAAAGAGTTAAAATAACATGGATATTCGTATTTCGGATGGAGGGAAATAAGATGGAATACAGTAAAGTAAACTTACTCATTTTCACTTTTTCTTCTCAAAAATTATAGTTCAGAACCACTTCGGTTGAACTAGTGTTAATCATACTGTGAGTAATTTACATTTATCATTTGATTGGTGTAAAGTTTAGAGAGAATAATTAATCACATAATAAATGTATCAATACTTACGACATAATTGGTTGAGCTTGACCAAACCAAATTTGAACTGAAATTTGCCCTTTCTTTTCTTGAAACTCGGAGAAACTCGAAGGGAATGTAGTCGCAGAGGAATGACACATGCATGCTAATCATGCTATATTAGGATTGCATGTGTCATCTGCAGGTGTCATTCCTCCTGCGACGTCGTTCCCTAAATTTCTTCTATATTCCTATGGCTATTTGATAACATTTTTTTCCCCCTTTTTGTTTCCTTCTAATTATTCATTTTGGCATAACTTTACCATAATCTTCAGCTCCTTATATAAGTTTTGGCCTTGTTGAACTTTCTCTTTTAGTTTTTTGTTTTGCATTTTGATGATTAAGTTGTGAAGTTTCCTTGTTTCTTCTTCTCTTTTTCTATCTATGAAGACCAAGAGTTTTCCAACATGATTATTTGTCTTTGTTGGAATCATTTGATTATCTAGAAACAAACATGATAACGTTTCAAGTTTTCCACAATTAATAAATTATTTGTTTCATAAATTGAAATCTAACTGCTTTTTTCCTTTTCCTTTTTCAAGAAACCCAGTGTCTTTTTCAATAATTATTATTAAATGGTTAGGTGTATGAAAAATATGGGACAAAGACCTGGTGGAAATTACAAAGGTCGTTGACGTGAGAAGAAATTAAGTTATTTCTCCGAAAGCAAGAGAGGCAAGAAAGATAACAAGGGGTTGTCTAGTTAGATAGTTCTAGGAATTTTCTTAATATTAGCATAATCTATTGGAAAATTCTCTTAACACATTTTTTTGTTAAGTACGCATTTGTGAGAAAAGTACGCATTTTGTAAAGTCTTCGTTTGATTGGAAAAGTCAAGATAGTAAGTGAAATGATGAGCAAGGTTCTTTCATAGGAAAGCATCAAAAATATTCATGTTATTTAGGACAATATTTGATTACATCTAATATAGCATATTATATTTTATGAAATTATTTTATAAACATGTTTAATTTGGTGTTGAATTTCTTATGAGTCGTGTGGTTTGAAATTAGTCTTGAATTTCAAATTCTATAATATGGTCTATAACACTCTCACTTGTGAGGTGAGATTTGCGAATTTTAATTAAGATAATTTTTATTTCAAAACAAACATACTTATCAAATATTCAAAATGTGAGGTCCACTAATTTAAAAAATTTAACATCTTATACTTTTAATACAATACCAAATATGTCCGTAATTTAACGTCAAATTAGGATAAGATTATGGAATTGTTTTTTGCTTTCTTATTCTTGTCCCACATATCAAAACATTTTTGGTCGTTTTCATGTGATGTGATGCCGTAGGTCTCAGAAAATAAAAATATATATAAAAAAAAAAAAAAAGGTTAAAAGACTTCTCTGGGCTGGACTTTTTCTCGAAGGTGTAAACTGGGCCAGATCGGGCCAATAAAAACCAATTACTGTACCGGCCATCCCAGCCCAAGAACACCTTGAGGTGGTCCTGGGCCGGGCTGCATTGTGGAGAAAAGGCCACAACAATATTATTTGACAATTTATTTAATTGGTCAAGGATTGCCGATGAGGCTACATCAATTCGTGAAACTAATAATTTTGGATTCGATAATAATTTCTTAATCTACTTAGATAATAGTTTTTTTAAAAAAATTTGCCATAATGTAATAATTTAGTTTATATGTTAAACAGTAGTGATATAATAGTTTGATTTGTAATACCTATACTGATGTAACTGAGTTAAATGTTATCAAAATATTGGTCAAAATCAGCACCAAAATGAGCCTTGTTAAAAGAATTTAAGTTTATTTGCCGTGGTTTGTTTCTTCAATCATAGAGAAAAATTTGAGAAGTTTCCAAGTTATTGTTTCTAGTTTACGTGTCACGACAATTCAAAACAAATAATCAATACCAATGAAAGATCTAACTAGTAGAATAAAGTTTGCCTGAGCTATTTGATCCGATGTTCTCAATTCAACATAGAGAATCTATATCAATGAAAAGTCTAACTTCCACCAAAAAAAAAAAAAAGAAAAGTCTAACAGGTCGACTAAAGATCGCCGTTGCTATTTGACCCAGTGTTGTTAATAAAATGAGTCTATTAAATGAAGGGAAGATCATTATAATGCTTAAAATACAATTTCGGAGAAACAAAATCAATAAAATTAAAAATAAATTATTTCAAAAAGTCAGACAGTTAAACTTCTTAACTAAATTACTCATCAACTTCTTAAATAAATTACTCATTACTTCAAATGACCCCCGCACATTGGTCAATTTTGCAGATAAATACTTCTATTTAGTTAATTTGATTTTGTGGCAGTGATTACTAAATTAATTTAATATACATAAATATTTTTTGTACTTCAAATTAAAAATAAATTTCATAGATATTTTTTGTACTGTAAATTATTCCCACGAACAACAAAAAAATAAAAAAAATTTACAAAAGCACCTCTGCTCAGAGAGCATGAAATTTTATTCTCATAGATTTTTATAAAAATCTCTGAAGTCTGACATGTGAATTTTAATTTCATAGATCCTCACAGCAGAAGTGATGAAAAAAATAACAAAACAAATTTTCAAATTAAAAAAAATTATTTAATAATGAGAAATTGCAGGCAGCTCAAATTCTGAACAAATATTTTATTTTACTTTGGAAAAATGGCAATTTTAGGCAAGCAAAAATGACCATTTTCACTTCTAGAATACTTTTTTTGGGATGGCAAATATGGGACACTAAATTTTTAAATTTTTACAATATTAGGAAAAATTGGCTAAAAATGTATAATTTGATGTTTGACCACAAAATTAACATGTCATCATCAGAAAATTATGCATAGCTATCAATTTTAAGAGTTTGCTGGCATAGTTGATGACACGAATTTTAAAACACACTTTGGAGCCTATTAAATTAAAATTATAGAAAAAAAAATTAAAAAAAATAAATATTTATGTAATACATATATATATATATATAATAAAATAATAATTATGTAATATAATAAACATAAATATAATTTTATTAAAACACGCCACCCACCAGCGCCTTCCCCTTCCCCTACCCCTTCCCTCCTTCCCTTCCCTTCCCTTCCCTTCCTCACATCTCCAAGCACACCCACACCGCCCTATAGCCCTTCCCCTCCACCCAAACCCTAATTCTCCCAACCCACCCCCAACCACCCAATCTCTTCTCTCTCTCTCTCTCTCTCTCTCTCTCTCTCTAGCTATCTTCATTTTTCAGATCAGAGGAGATGTGGGCCTGCGGGGGCTTGGAGGCATGGTTTGCAATAACGGTTACGAGAAACAGAACGGAAACCACAGTTCCAATTCCGTTACACTGTCATGGAACGGTTGCAGCCGTTCCACACATTTTAAAATTTAAATATAGAAAATTATATCTTAAATAAACAATTATTAATATCTCAACTTCGTCTCATTTTTCCATCTATTATCTCAACTTCGTCTCATTTCTCTATCTATTTATCTCTATTTTGGCTGGAATGCTCTGTTCTTGGGTTGGTATCGACAGTTCCGACAGTCGCAATGCTCCATTCTGGCTTTTCTGTCCGTTCCATTGCTGCGACGAAGCAATAGAACAACAAATCGAGCGTTATAACGCCGCAACACCTCCGCCCACGACAAATACTGGAATAGTGGGACGCAGGCCAACATTCCGGTTCAGTGCCAGCCGTTATAACAGCGTTCCAACAAACCATGCTTGGAGGTAGATGATCATAGAGACAGTGAAATTCATATTTAAGAAAAATCAAAAATATTTCCAGAATTATTTTTTAAAAAAGATGACCGTACAAAGTAATTACAAAGCAGTTAAATCTTTTTGCGGAGAGTGTAAAATTTAACTAAAAATGAAATCTTTAGTATAAAATTATCAACAATGTAACGGCAAAATAAGAATTTTGCCGAGAAATAAGAGGAAATCAGAGGTTGGTAAGGGTTTATCAGGTCACGATTTAATCAGAAACACGGACCAATTTGATTACTCATCATATCTCCCACAGAAAAAAAAAATCTCGCAAAATTAATCAAAAAAAAAAAAAAAAAAGAGAAATAAGTGATTAGAAATCATCAGAGACTTAAATACATCGAATCATGGAATATTTACAGATCATATTGTTGCAGTTTTTTCTCATCACTTGATTTCAACTTTTATGGCAGCCGAAAATATTACACACACACACACACACACATATATATATATATATATAACAAAATCGTGCATAAAATTTTGTGTTGAAAAAAATATTGCGATGAGATTTTTCAAATTAAAAATAAATTTCATAGATATTTTTTGTACTGTAAACTATTCCCACAAACAACCAAAAAAAACAAGCAAAAAAATTTACAAGAGCACCTCTGCTCAGAAAGCATGAAATTTTATTCTCATAGATTTGTATAAAAATCTCTGAAGTCTGACATGTGAATTTTAATTTCATAGATCCTCACAGCAGAAGTGATGAAAAAAAATAACAAATCAAAATTTTAAATTAAAAAAAATTAATAATAAGAAATTGCAGCAGCTCAAATTTTGAACAAATATTTTAGTTTGGAAAAATTGCAATTTTAGGCAAGTAAAAATGACTATTTTCACTTTTAGAATATTTTTTTTGGGTGGTAAATGTAGGACACTAAATTTTCAAATTTTTACAATGTTGGAGAAATTGGTC
>JAOWBU010000351.1:0-25000 GCA_026212405.1 Petrea volubilis
CCAATATCAAATGAGTCTTACTACATTTTTTTTTAATTTATTTTTCTTTGTCTTTGTCTTTCATTTTTAGTTCATACACTGTGTTTTTCTTTGTGCAGGTGTAGGTGTATGCAAAGGTCTCGAAGGTCTCAAAGCTTCGACTTGGTTTCATTTGATCCCAAGGTTGAAAGAACGTTTCATCAACTTCACTGTGCTAAAAGAAAACAAGAAGTAGAACAAGCATTGGCTTTAAAATGCTCAGAGATAGCTCAATAGAACAACAAAATGTGGAGGGATTATGCACTATTTAATGCCGCATGACTCTAGGAGAGCATTGTTGCTGCTAACAACTTTGAGATCCTGCCGGCATTCATCAACATTGTACAGCAACACCAATTTGGAAAAGGATCAATAGAGGATCCCAACTCATACTTGTCTCACTTTTTAACAATTTGTGCGACTTTCAAGATTAATAGTGTCTATAGTGATGTCATTCGACTTCGTTTGTTTCTTTTTCCACTACGAGATTGTGCCAATGAGTAACTGAGTTCTCTGCCACCAAATCCCATCTCCACATGGGATGAACTCTCCAAAGCCTTTTTGGCAAAGTATTTCCCTCATCGTAAAATGTCTGCAATCCATGAGGAATTGATGGCTTTTCGACAACAAGACCAAGAGTCACTAAGTGAAGCTTGGGAATGCTTTAAGGAATTGCAAAGGAAGATCCAAAATTATGGCTTGTCGGATTAGGTTGATTTCTTGCGAAAACTCTCATTTGATTAGGACAGAACTAAATGGTGAGCAATATAGCATCATGAAACTATAGAATTCTACTTTTCAAACAAAATGAATGGTGTTTAAAAAGCATTTTCTGGCATAAAGTTACCCAAAATACTAAAAGGTGACTGTTTAGAAATTTGTGTTCAATAATGAAACAGATATTAGGTAGACTTCTAACAAAAAAAAACTGCTTTAAATGAGAATGAAATAAATAATGAGTCATATACCATTAGTAAGTTCTGGATGTCTAGTTTTCAACAAAGAAACAATGTTGGAAAGGCATTTTTGTACATAAAGGTATACCCAAAATACGAAAGAGTGGCAGTTTAGAGTTCTATGTTCAAGAATGTGACAATTTTTTGGTGGAATAGTTGCAAATAATTTCTCTGATTGGAAATAAATTAGATAGTTAGGCATATACCAACAAAAAGTTATGGATGTGTAGTTTGCAATAAAAATTACAGTGTTTAGCAAAAGAAAAAAAATAGAGTTATACCCAGAATGTTAGAGATTTTCAATTCAAATTATGGAGTATAATAATGAAGAACATTTTTTAAAGCACACAGTATAAAAAGCCAATTTGAAGAACATATTCTAAAATATGTAGTACAAAAAATTCTAGTTGGAGACTTATTCTCAAATATGTAATATACAAATGTCTTCACATATTTTGTGTGAAATTCTTATAAAAAAATTTGTTTTAATTAGGAATGAGTAAGACGGTGAGTCAAAACTACATTTGAAAAAAGTAATACTTCATCTGTTAGAAACAATACTTCAAATGTGAAGAGCTATTTTGCATTTATGAGTCTATGAAAATTATACTGCATTAATAAAAATCATAATTCGAATGAATTACACATATCTCCCAATTTAATTGATAAAATTGAATAGTTTTCCCACCTCAATTAAACGAATTAGACATTTCCTCCAATGTAATTGAATAAATTAGGCATTTTTCCCAATTAAATTGAACAAAATTAAGATTCCACAACTTAAAAAGAATAAATTGGAATGTTGGTGAGAAAATTGGACATTTCTCTACTTCAATTAAATAAATTGAACATTTTCCCACTTTAATTGAACGAATTGGACACTTTCCCTAATGTAATTGAATAAACTCGACATCTCCCCCACTTTAATTGAGTAGATTGGAAAATTTTTCCACTTTAATTGAACAAATAGTACATTTCCTCCACTTCCATTAAACCATTTGTTGGGTTTTTCACTACGTCATTGAAGAAATTGAACATTTTCACTCGCTTCAATTGAACGAATTGAGCGCTGCCTCTAATATAATCGAACAAATAGGATATTTTCCCCATTCCAATTGAACAAATTGGATGTATCCCCACTTTAATTGAAGAAGTTGAATAGTTTTCCCAATGTAGTTGAATAAATTGGACATATTCCTACTTTAATTCAATTGAAAAATTGGACATTAGCTCCATTTCAAATGAACATATTGGATATTTTTCACACTTTAATTAACTAAATTGGCAAACAGATTTTTCTTGGTGTGAAAAAAGAGGAGGAAATGTGTGGAGAAGAAAAAGAGAGACAATTGTGAGAAAGAAAATAATAAAAAAACAGGGTAAGTATGCCAATAAATAAAAATCTCCTCCAGGAGAAACCAACTTAAAGAATTTGATCCTATACTTGATTGTTGTTTTTACAAAAGTTTGCTAGTCGTTCCAATTTCGATTTATCCTACCGTATCATAACGCAAATAAATATTTTTACATATTTTAACATACATATGTAGTTTCTATAATTATATCTATTATGGATTATACTATTCATTTATTTGTTTATTTCTTATAAAAATAAAACATAAATTTACAATTATAATTTTAATATTTAAGTTTCAACGACTTTTTGTTTCTTAAATTTACAGTTAATAAAAATAATTTAAAAAAAAAATTATGTAAGAATCAATTTTATACGCTATCCTAATATTCTGCATACTACGCCCTCCGTTCCATAATAATTGTCGCTTTAGGAAATTTTTTTTTGTCCCATAATATGTGTCGTTCTCACATATAAAGAAGGAATTTACTAATTTTTTCCTAATATACCCTTATAAGAGAGAGAATAATAGTTGACGAGAGAGATTAATAGCTTCATTTATTAAAAAGATATTTTAGTCAAAATAATTTATATTTAATGTCTTTAATCTATTTTCTTAATTCTTGTGCATAACCATAAATCGACACCTATTATGGGACGGAGGGAGTAAATTTTTATTTATCAAAATTTGGTTTGACTTGATTCAATCATACCAAATAAATAATCTTATTAAGAAACCAAGGAATAAAATTAAGAAAAAACAATGATGCTGTCTCTACTTAGTTAAGTGCATTATGGACTGAATTCCACATTTAACATATGCATGTATATTGCGATTACTTTTTGTGGCGAGTAAAGAAAAATGGCACGATAAAATTAAAAACCTGCGAATTTGTAAATATGAGTAGAATTCAGGTAATACACAAAATGAAAAATATTCAGAATCAAGAATATGAAACGTGGGTCATGCCTGTATAGTTTTATTCATTTCAAAATACTTTAAATTTTGACATCAAATTTGAAAACAATATTGTATAATTTGAAATTAGAATCCAAAATTAATTATATATATTTCAAGATGTTGGTGATAGTATAATGAACAGTTAATAAAGATATAGTCAATATTTAAAATTGAGGTGTGGATATATTGCTTTCTTTAAGGAGATTTGAGTGTCATTGCAATAAAAATTCTCACTGATCAAACAGTGAACCTCATGGTTTGTTCCCTTTAGGATCCAACAGCCCGACAATGTTGCATAATTCAAATAATTTTGAACTAGTTGTTGAGTCTAAAGCTCCATAAAAAAATAAAAATAAAAAACATCCATCAACGAGTAAAACTCTCTTGAAAATATATTTTTTTAGAAGTGTGTAGAATGAAAAGAGAATGCCCAATATTTATATGTGTCGGAACACCTTCATAAAATAAATAAAAAATAATGGGGGTGTATTAAATTGGTAAAATAATTAGTGAAATAGCAGATCAAATGATCATAAAAATGGATTGTAAAATTTATAAAAATACTCTTCACTAAGTCCACTACCTACCATAATAATTTCACCACCATTTTCATTATGAATTGATGTAAAAAAAGATTATCAAATTTTAATATTAAAATACTCAACATCAACAAACTACACAAGATTACAAAAAATATTAATTTAATGGACTAAAATTAAATTTAATAGAAAATATGGTATGAGTTTTCAATTTTCAAAACCCCATACAGAATCATTGCAAATAATTTGGCGCCTCTCTCACTTTTCCCTCTCACAAATCAGTAGTCACACTGCAACATCTTCTCTATCAGGCATCAATACACACGCAAACCCCTTCACAATCTTTCTTTTTCACACAGTACACACACTATGCTCTCCCGTAAACGCTCTTCCAAGTCGAACAACCCCTTTGTTCCCCCCTTCGCCCAGCTCCAACCCAACAAATGCCTCAAACCCGCGACCACCGCCACCGCCACCGCCACCGCTGCCGCCGCCGCCGCCGCCGCTGCTCAAACTGAACCCGCAGCCTCAAGTGCTTCAATAGAGCCGAGAACGACGCCATTGTCCCGAAGCCTAAGTCCAATAGAAAAAATGGTGGCGGTGTTGGCGGACGCTGGGTGCACACTGATAAACCCCGTAGGCCCGCCGTGCCTCCCCTCCGATCTTTACAAATTCCGGCAACGTCTTGACAGAATATTCTCCGAAGATTCCCGCCTCCGATCCCAGTTCCTGAAGGGCTTCTCCGATTACATTTCTTCCACCAGTAATTTGCGCCGGTTAGTTAGTGATAACCCATGTCATTTTTCTTTTTGGTTTTTCGAATTGCCTTTTGATGTTTAGTGTAAGCTGAAACCATGAGATACAGTGTGAAGTACGCATTGTTGTTTAGTTTCACCTCTCTATTTATGGCTTACTCTGGTTTTTGTACTAAAAATTACCTTTGTTATGTCCTTTAGTTTCATTATTTCTGCGGTTGACTTTTGAACAATACGGCTTATCTAAGCTTTTTGCAATAGGGTCTTGTTACCTTGCTATCATGACAGCTTTGGATCAATAAAAAGTGAGAGCCTGGTTCGATTACTGTTATTAGTTAAATGCATCCAGCAAGGCCTTCTAGACATGTTGCTAGAGAAACTTCCTGAGTACTTTGACACAGATCCTCCTGTGAGTGGTCTTGATGAGGATATAGCAAGGCTGATACTGAATCAATTTCGATGGCTGGACTTTCTTGTCAATTCTGAGGTGTTTGCTGAGAAACTGCTTCAGGTTTTATCTATTTGCCCCCATCATCTGAAGAAAGAGATAATAGGGTCATTGCCTGAGATCATAGGTGACCAGAACAATAATACTGTGGTTACTTCACTTCAGCAGATGCTCCAAGAGGACTCTTCCATTATTGTTCCCGTGCTTGACTCATTTTTGAACCTCAATTTGGATGATCTGTTGCATGATGAGGTTGTTATTTGAGTTGTAGGTGGATGTATGCCGATACATTGTGGTTGCTGCCAGTTCTTTTTGTTTATTGATATGTTCTCATTTTCTTTTATTTTTTTTCCCCTTTGTTTTTACTTTGCCAAACTATGAAGGTGATTATGATAGCTTTATCCTGCATACGGACGATCGACCTTGAGCACATGCCTTACCTACTTAGATTCTTGCTACTCTCTGCAAAGGCATCGAATGCTCGGCGAATATTCTCAAAGATACGTGAACAACTGAAATTTGTTGGAGCATCTCATGTGCGAGCCTCGCAGAACAGTAAACTTAAAGGAAAATCTGTAGATAATACAGAAGCTTCAATTCTTGATGCCTTGAGATCTGGTTTGCGTTTCAAAAATGTTGGTTTGATATTATAGTTGTGGAGTTCACTTACCTTTCCTCACGTGAACACACACACACACACGAAAATGTATATTTGTGTATATAAATGCATGAAACTACTTCTTTTGGTGTCTTTCTATTTATAGATGCTTTGCTTGGAGTTACTGAAAGAACTGAAGAGCTTAGAGGAACCTCGTGACCATAAGGCGATCGACATATGGTTATTTACACTCATATTCATGAACAGTGAATCTTTGCAAAAGAGTGTTGAAAAGTTATTCAAGAAAAAAGGTCCTTGAGGGTTGTCTTCAATGTTATATGTTTGATCAGTGCATTCATGATATCAAGGATTTGCCAAAGGTATTGGAGCCTTCAACCACAATTTTATATTGGAGATCTTGTTTCTTCAATTATGTTACTCATTGCAAGTCTTGCACTGTGTTTGTTGCTCTAAACTAGGATTATCTTCCCACATTTCTATCATTATCTGGCTACTTGTTGGCTTGCAAAGAACAAAGAGGCCAGGAATTTGGCATCCACATGTATATATGTCTGTTTGAAGAATTTTATGATGCTTACTCGAGACAAGAAGTGAGTTGTCTTCTTGATACCTTCATTAGCTATTTAGCTATTTTCTTCGAAAGCATAGGATAAGGTTCCCTTCATGCTCATAGCTTAACCAGTGGCACTCTTGTGAAGGTTCTAGGAGCATTACTAACTCATGTGGGCTCTGGCATCTACTATGAAGTAAGTGCTGCTTTAGATGCCCTGGTTAATCTAGCTTCCAAGAAGCCCCAAGAGTTGGTTTCACTTTCTTCTTACATAATGGGTAAGCATACCTCATTATTCTCTTCTTCTATCACAATCAAACTTAAAAGAATTGTCCCTAACTGTTTCATAAGTTTTTACCATTAGGGATATTAAATATTAATGTCTCTCACTCAAACAACTCAAGTGTTTAGAAGAGGTGTCATTGAATATAGTATTAACAAAAGGTCCTGGCTGCCACCAAGTAATGTAAAAGAATTCCACATGCTAAGGCTTCACAAAATGGGTGCACTGCAATTAGGGGGCATGTTGCAGATAATAAATATTTAATGACTCAAACAGCTTAAGCTTTTAAATGAGGTGCTCGTGCAATACTAATAATGCTTTTCTTACTCTTTTGCAGGTCTCTTGGATTACTTGGAGGGTTTTACTGTTGAGAGCCTCCACAAGGTCCCCATCATCATATTATTTTTCTTTTCCATCTTCCTTCTGGTTGGTCTGTTCCTTAATCAATGCCTTTGGTGTTGCAGGTTTACGAAGTGTTCATCCGTCTTGCAGTTTCTGCTCAATCAAGCTCACAACCTTATGGATGTTCCATTGCAAATGAGCTTCTAATGATTTTGAGAAAACAGGCAAAACTTGGAACCATGATTCTCCTTGACCCTCTGTGTTGATTCTAATATTTATAGAAATGATTTTGGTTTCTTTCTATTGCAGTCACCTGATGTTCCTATTCACTTTAGCCTACTTTAAACTCTTCTCCAATATTTTAGGTTAATAACTCGGATCTGGTGTACAAGAATATGGGCATAATCGGTACACTTAAGATAGTGTCCTATATTGCAGATGCAAATAACCCTTCCCTTCCACCTTTATCAAAGGTAATGTGTCTCTCATAATCCCACACTTGTAGTTTTTTGTTTTTAAGCATATGAAGTACATCAGTGATTGGAGTGATCCCATTTCCATAATGTTGCCCGGTTGTTAGCATGTTGATAAGAATAAAAATAAAAATATCTCGTTAGCATATCATTAACATATTCTTTACGTTAATTTCCTACATTCTGATATTCGTTGCTTTATTATAAGGATTCTATTTTCAATTTTATAATTTCCTTTATCCTTATCTGCCAGTTCCTTGGATATTGGGTGGGAAATAAAAAGGTCTGCCTATTCACCTCTTAGGATGCAGCTAATGCATGCATATGTTTGCTCATATGATAATTTCTCTGTCTTGATCTTTTACTTCACAAGTTGATATTCTAAATAATGTTTTTGAGAATTGGGATTATTGGGAGCGCACATAGAATTTGGTCCAGCTAGATCTTGAATCTAGTAAAGAATTATTGTGGTCAATTTGTAGCTTCTAGTTTTATTGTAAATCTCAACCTTCTATTGAAGAGAGTTTTCTGATCTCAGAGAAAACAGGACATCAGTGGGAGTTTCAAGGGGTCTATAATCTTTTAAATCTCTATTTTTGGACAATATATTCCTGTAAATAGCTAATATGTGGATCATGGATATTTCGGGTAATGTTCAACTAATAGACATTTAAAAGATGGTGTTTTGAGCTTGAGCAGTCCTCAGGAATATATTTCAATGTACAATGGGAAAGAATAGTTTCTTTTTATATTATTAGGGTAAGTGTCAATCAATTATGTTGAACTTGCGGTACTCTTTGTAGGTTTTGTGTTTCTGAGTGGTCGTACCATGTACTGTTTAAAGATTAATATTCTGATATATAGCATACTCATGTTATGATTTTTTTGCAGATGTCAAATTTTGAGGAAGCTGTGGAGCTCTTGAAAACATCTTTGGACTCTTGCAAGCAGCTGCCTGTACCATTGATCTTATTTTATGAAGAACTGGTCTCAATATTGCAGAGCAGAACGCTTCATCCAACTATTATAGAATGGTGTGTGCCATTACAGTGTTTTCTTTCTGGATTCCGGTTATAATAAAAACTATTGGATTCTTCTTCCCGTTTGGTTTAGGTAATTATGTCTCGTTTCCTCTTTTGTTTCTCAAACCATCATTATCATGGTGGGGGTGCAGCAGAGACCAATAAAACTAATATAGGAAAACAATTGGTTTTTTCTTTGGGGTGGGGGTTGGGGGGGGGGGGACATAAACCAATGCTTTAATTGCTAAGCTCATGGTTCTAGTTCTCTTAGATCTATTTGGTGCAATTTTGCTCGTTAGCAACTAAATACTACTAGGTATTTCGAAATCCTAATTGGGATCACCTCAAAGTCCCCATATCACTGATTTCTAGGGAAACGAGTGCCCAGAAGCTGATGAACCTTGAGTTAGGCATGTTGCTCATTGTTTATCATTATCCTTAGCAACATTATCGTCATAGTCCCAGTGAAAGTGTTATCCAAACAAATATTATATGTTCTTCAACATTTTTCCCCACGAGAAGATTTATCCAAGTTTTCAGGACTTGAATGAGCCAGACCATCAGCTAATTTATGAATTGTTCCTGTTGTCATTATCTGCCACTATAGCTTTTGGTTAATGTTCCATCTTTTTCTACTGTTTGTACAAGGAGGACTTTTGACAGGAAGGTTTTAACGAAACTAGGTTCTAAACTTCAACTGGGTGAGGTTTGTTCCTCTATTTACACTAATGTGTCCATTTGCTCTGGGTGCAGCACTTGCAAAATTAGCCCTCTTATTGTCTGCTGTATCCACTTCTCCCATCTTCATACTGATTTTTTTTTCTTTTTTTCTTTTTTTCTTTCTAGACCATAACTTTTACCACACTTGCAAGCTGGATCCTGACAAAATATTTAACTCCATTTTCTGTTTACGTTCTTATGTTTCCCGAACTGACATGATTCACCCTAGGACAATAAACTCATACTTGGGACCATCCTTCTCAAAATGGGCAATAAGGGATTGCCAAGGCGATTATGGATTTCGAAAGGTGAACTTGTTCAAGGCACATGTATCTCGTGAAGGTGGAAAGTAGTACGAGATTGAATATGTACCATATATGTTTTCTCTTCCACACATTTCAAATCCTCAATGACCGTACAAATAATATTTGTTAGTTTATTAATAGTTCAGTGAATACACAGTATGGAAGACAAAGGCACTGCGGAATTCAGGCGTAAAATACCTGTTCCAGTCATAGTGCTTGCAGAAAAATTGTCTAATGTGACATTTAATCTAAGGCTTTTCTGTAGTTCGCCTTAGAAATTCAGCTTGGAAAATAACTTCATTGATATTTTTTATGTTGCATTCTTGCCTGGATCTTTTCATCAATGAGGTCAATCATCCTTTTCCCTTGTAGGGTTGGCAAACAAGTCGGAGAATTCGAGTCGACATACTTAACCGACCTTGAAAGTGGAAATTTTGTTGGTCAAGACTTGTCTTACGGATTAGAAGGTAAGGAAAGATGGATTCTGTACTTCTGCAAAATGCGTAGTAGTAGGATTTTTGCGATACTCTATAATTGGGCTGACAGTTGATTGATACTTGTTTTTTCTTGATGCAGGAGAATTGTGGATGAACCTTGATGGTGATATATCTCCTATATGCTTAAACATTTTGCCACTTGTTTTCCCATCATCTAGGTAATTTTTACCATACATTTTGACTAATGTGTTGTGCTAAACTTAAATGAGATTTTCCTTCAAAATTATTGAAGATATCAAATGTTAGTTTCTCATCTCTATTAGACAAGGAGATCATTTCTATGAGGTGTACACTAATGTCGAGGTCCTGGGTTTAAGGTTTTCCTCTTTTTAAAAGGTCCATGTGCTAGGCTCCAAAAGGAAGCCCCATGTGAAGGGGTTTGTTCAAAATATTATATAACCATATGTCTATCTACATCTTAAGCTTTTAGATTTGTGATATCCATTTAATAAATAATAATTGTAAAATAATAAGAAGAAATTCTCATATATTTTATTCTGAAACTATGCATGGTTTATATAAAAAAATTATCTATCTAAGAAAGGAGATAGTATCCTTAATTCCTAGAAATCTATACATAATTACAATATAATAATATCCCTAAACTAACTCTTATAAATCATGAACAAAATCATACGAAATAAGGACATAGAATAAAGATGATCTGTCAACACCTCCTCAAGTTGGTGAATAGATGTTGGTCACAACTTGTCTATTAGCAACATCAAATGTTAGTCTAGGCAATCCTTTTGTTAGGACGTCTGCTACTTGTTGTTTGGTAGGCACATAGGTTATGGAAATCAACCCATCTTCTATCTCCTTTTTGATAAAGTGTCGATCTATCTCAACATGCTTTGTTCGGTCATGATGGACTGGATTATGTGCAATACATATTGCTGCCTTATTGTCACAATATAGCTTCCTAGTCCCATACTAGACACTCCTAGTTCTTCCATTAGCCTCTTTAACCAAATCAGCTCACAAATTCCATGTGCAAGGGCACTAAATTCTGCTTCTGCACTGCTACGAGCTACAACTGGTTGCTTCTTGCTTCACCAAGTAACTAGGTTTTCCCAAACCTTTGTACAATAACCTGATGTAGACCTTCTATCGTCAAGTGAACTTGCCCAATCTGCGTCAGTGAATGCTTGCACACTTCGCAGCTCGTTTTTCTTAAAAAATCGGCCTTTATTGGGTGTAGATTTTAGATACCGTAAAATTTGGTTGACTGCCTCAAGATGCTTCTCACTCGGGAAATGCAGGTACTAGCTCACTATGCTTACAGTGTATGCAATATCTGGTTATCTGGTCTTGTGTGAGATAAGTAAATCAATCTTCCAACAAGACGTTGGTATCACCCCCATCTATTGAAATGTCGTCCTTTGGTGTGCCAAATTTCATATTCATAAGTATTGGTGTTTTAACTGGCTTGCAGCCAATCGTTTTGGTTTCTCTCAACAAATCTAATGTATGTTTTCTTTGGGAGATAATAATACCTCTCTTGCTTCTTGCCACTTCCATCCCTACGAAATATCTTAGATGCCTTAGGTCCTTGATTTCAAATTCACTTCTAAGAGTCTGCCTGAGTGTCTCCATTGCTTCTGTGTCATCTCCTATTAAAATTACATCATCCACATACGTAGTTAATATAGTTTTCTTTCCATCTGGTGAATGCTTAGAAAGGAGGGTAGGATCAGCCTATCCTTGATGGTAACCATGCCTCCTTATAGTTTTTGCAAAATGTCAAACCAAGCACAGAGTGATTGTTTTAAACCATAGAGCGACTTCTTCAATTTTCATACTCTTTTGTTAATATTTGCCCCTTCAATACCCAGAGGCAAATCCATGTAAACCTCTTCAGTAAGTTCTCCATTGAGGAAGATATTTTTTACATCCATCTGATGTAATTCCCAATCAAGATTAGCCAGTTATAGTATCACCCATAATAGTGTTCAACTTTGCAACATGAGCAAATGTTTCTGTGTAATCCACCCCAAATATTTGAGTGAAGCCTTTTGCAACGAGACGTGCCTTGTATTTCTCTATTTCACCATCTAACTTGTATTTAATTCTAAACAACCATTTACACCCTGCAAAACTCTTCCCTTCTGGCACCTCCATTATATGCCAAGTCTCATTCTTCTCCAAGGCTCTCATTTATTCAAGTACATCAGCATCCATTCTGAACTTGCTAGGGCTTCTTGGATATTTTTTGGAATTTTATTCTTTTCAACTTTTTCTGTTAAAGTTTGAAATGCTGGTGATAATTGACCGCAGGACAAGTAATTGGAGATAGGATGTTGGGTGCATGATCTGACCCATTTCCTGAGGGTTATTGGAATATCTAAATTACCATGTTGAGTATCCACTTGAGGCAAATCAACACCAACAACAGTAACTTCAGTTTCAACATTCACCTGTGGATTGGAGTCTAGGCAACATGGTTGATGTGTGAAGGTTTCCACTTCTTGAGGTTTTCTTGTTCGTCGTGAATAAGCACAAAGCTCTGATTGTTGTTTTGTAGTAAGTCCATTTGAATCTTCCCCTATTTCCAAGCTAAAATCTGTTGATGTCACATTAGGGTGGTTTATACAATATGGTGTTTCAGATATGATAGGAACTATAGGAAGGGGAATAGGACAATCACAAAACTTCTCTTCTGCTGAAATTTCCTCTTAAGGGGTGGAACTAGGATAGAAAGGTTGATCTTCAACAAAAAAGACATCTAGGGAAACAAACATTTTTTGTTTTTTTTTGGAAGGACAATAGCATTTGTAACCTTTTTTGCTAGGCAAGTCTCCAAGAAAGATACACTTTATAGCTTTAGGATCCAACTTTTCATGCATAGGACTAGTGTTGTGAACAAAATAGGCACAATCGAAGACTTTTAGGGATAGAGAGGTGAATAGTTGTGTTTGAGGGTAGGTTTCCAACAAGACACTCAATGGAGTTTTAAATTTGAGGACTTTGGATGGAAGTTTATTTGTCGAGTATGAAGTAGTTAGTATGCTTTCCCCAATACTATTTAGGAACAAAAGTTGTGAACATAAGCACACGTGCAACCTCCAAAAGATGTCGATTTTTACTTTCAACAATGCCATTTTGTTGTGGGGTTTTTACACAAGAACTTCGGTGGAAAATTCCATTTTCTTTAAGGTAATTACCAAGGGCCGAATTGAAATATTCTTGACCATTATCTGTTTGATCATGTATCAAATTGGCTTTGGATCATTTTATGGAATTACTGAAACGTGGATGCTGCATACGATTTGTTACGACCCCAAAAAATATCCTTTATTTTATTAAAATATATTGGACTAAAATGCGCAACAGTAAATATTTTTTATTGCAAATACATAATAATACAAAAATTTACTGCAACATAGTGATATCATAGTTGTACAAAAGCTGTTATATGAGTGAAAATAATAACTTTAGCTAAATAAAACTTTCGTAAGGCTCTCCTGGTGCCTTCCTCTTGATGGACTAGAATAGCGTTGCCTAAAAAAATGTGATCATAACACATGTCAACACAACTTTTGAGTAGAAATTTTATTTAATCACATAAGGTGTGTGTGTAAGATGTGCACATAGCCATATAATCTTTTACATAATATTTACCTTTGGATCACAATATCGTGATCATCATTTCCTTATATCTCTCATATCATAATATTCTAACCGTTCACATCGTTAATTCCAATATTTCATCTGTCCACACCAATTCCATCCGTTCACAGCGGTGGTCATATCCCGAGACTATGCCAATTTTCTACGGTCCGTAACCAATACATGGAACACTGTCCATGCAAGATGGGATTAGGACATGGATGGTGAGAATTGTTTTAAGACTGGCAAGCTCATTGCTGCCTGGTCGAACTCTACCCCCATCCACACCGAGAGCACGTTTGGACCCGGCATGCACAATTAAAGATTTCACATATTTTTACATAAATAACATGCTTTAGGAGAGCATATATTGGACATAATAAGACGTGAGCATAAACTCGAGCATATAAATACAATTAAGGAGTACTTTAAATATGGTGGCATTTAACTTGTAGTAAAACATGAATCGTAGGCTTATTCTAGCATTATAGAACCTAAGCATGTAAAAGCATAGAACTAAACTTATGGAATTAAACAAAATTCCTACCTTGCATAGATCAAATATGGAGGTATAATATTTATGAATTAAAGTAAGAACCTTTACTTATGAAATTAAGTAAGGTCCCTACCCTAATTAAATATATTAATTCTTTTCAAGAGTTTTATGGAATTAAGGGGATGTATAGAGGGTTAATATGTATATATGTATGTAAAAGAAAGGACTTATGTATGAGAAGGTAGACCCAACATGCTCTTGAATGATCATCAATAAAGGTTATGAACCATTTTGTTCTTGATTTATAGGAGTTAGTTTAGGGATTTTATTACATTGTAATTATGTTCATTTCTAGGAATTAAGGATACTATTTCCTTTTTTAGATAGATATTTTTGGTACATAAATGCTGCAAAGTTTTACAATAAAACATATGAGAATTTCTTCTCATTATTTTACATGGTATTAGGGCCAAGCCAAATAAGAGGCCTTGTGTTCGAATCTCGATGAAAAAGAATTTTATGTGCAAGGTTCGATACAAAAAAAGAAATTTGCCTGCACCTGTGGGGGTGTGTTGAAGATAATAAAATATTTCAGGATTCTCCTCTTTAACAGCTTAAGCTTTTAGATGGGTGGACATTCAACAATAATCTATTCAAAGAATACAAAATGCTCACCAAAGAATAGAATACTTATTGGATGACTACCTCATCTAAAAGACTAAACTATTAGAGAGGAGAATTGTCAAATATTTATTATTTGCAACACCCCACACATGCAGACGGACTTTTTGTATCAAGCCTTGCACGTGAATTTTTTTTGATAAATGAGTTGTTGCGAGATTCGGATACAAGACCTCTTGTTTGGCTTGACTCTGACACCATGTTGGATGATCACTTCATCTAAAAGTTTAAGTGAGTAGAGAAGAGAATCATCAAATATTTACTACCTTCAACAATACCAAATGAAAAGTTGATGTGAATTTGATTGTAGGTGTAGCCTTTTAGTCCTATCACTTAAGAAAAAATGAAAGGGAACTTTAGAAGACAAGAATATGTGGGGAAAGTTTTGGAAAGCATGCATAAGTGCTTGATCCCCATCTATTGTGTTTCAATTAAATTATGTCACTTATAACAACTTCGCCTGCCTTTCAAAGTACTCTGGTCTCTTGGTTTATTTATCAGTTTAGGAAACTATGGCAATGGAGTATTAATAATTCTTTTTTCATTATTCTTTTTCTCCAATCCAAAATTTTGTGGGAGAAGCTACACATCATTTTCATGCTCCCCCTTTTTGTGTGTGCATTCGTTGTGGCATGTTAGAGATATTAAATTTTAATTCTCTCCTCTTTAATAATTTGAACTTTTCAGGTGAGGTGGTTATTTAATAACTATCAAAACAAGTTCAAATAATAGAAAAACTAAATTGTCATGTAATACTTAACAATTTGAACCTAGAATAAAAGTTGTGTATGATAACATTCATCATCAATTTTGTTGGAAATAATAAATATTTGATGTCTCTCCTCTCTGCTAGCTTAAGCTTTTAGATGAGACATTATTGAACTTGGTATTAGAGCCATCCACTACCTTTAAGTTACAATCGTTCGGCATGGGTGGTGCTGCCGACATTGCAGTGTCTGCCCGGAGCTAGGTTAAGCTAGCTTAAAGTCGGCCTGTGTGAGCGCTAGGGCTGCAAAATGTGTTGGGAGTGTAATGATCCTATTAGTTTTCACAATGAGTATGGAATCTTATTGAGAGTTTATCTCACATCGAATGCATGGGCATTAGATGTAGGGTTTATATGGCCTTTGGGCTCTCTAACCTCACAAACTAGCTTTTGCGGTGTGGTTCTTTAAAGGGTCAAGATAACTTGGTATCAGAACGAGGCCAAATAAGAGTGTCTTGTGTCCGAATCTCATCGCCACCTATACACAAAAAAAATAAAGAATTTCATGTGCAAGGCTTGATAAGAAAGAACAAAAAAGTCTGCCTGCACGTGCAGGTGTGTGTTAGAGATAATAAATATTTGATATCTCTCCTCTCTAGCACATGGTTGCAAAGAATATACCTTTCTTCAAGCAGTTAGTGGTTTTGAAGTTATACAATTTAGTTGATGCCGGTATACCCCTCTCCATTACTCTTTCTTTGCTTGATTTTCATCTTTCTTCCTCTTTCTCATGCTCTATAGTTTATTTTGCATTTGTTTTTGTCTTTTATCCTTTTTTTCTTAGAAAAAATTCTAAAGTGATGTTAGCTTGTTTTTGTTTGATGGTTGTTGTTAGTCAAAGGGATAGGATATCAAAATATCCTTTCTTGAATAAGATGATGTGGTTAGCATAATTTTAGTGATTAGATTAGCTTTTTAATGTTTTGATTGATTCTTTAATTTGATTAGGAGGATTTTTCTCCAATAAATTAGGAATCATCCTTTCAGTTTTCTCCCTATTGTATGCTCTATAAATTTGTTGTTTATCTTCTTAGTAATGCAAGAACAAATAACATGAAATATGACATATTTCTTTAAAACACTCTGTGTTTTTCTTCATGGTATCAGAGCATCCTTTGAACCATAGTGGTTGCATGTGATCATTAGGAGAAAAGGCAAATCCCTCCTACTTTGATGTTACGTCTAGTCAAGAAATCTATAATAATGGCAAATCAGACAGTAACCCACTTCCTATTACAGGTTGAAAAGAGAAAATACTCTCATTTGTGTATGTTATTCAGAAAAGTATTATACATATATATACAAATACAACGAGTCTAACTAAGGAAACAATCCTATTGATTTGCTACTAATTAAGCCTATAATTATGCTATTTACACAAGGAAACTTGTAACACAGGTCATAAACTGAATGGGAACAACTATCTCCAATGGTCCCAATTAGTAATGATGTTCATTTGTGGAAAAGCAAAGGATGAATTCATCACTGGAGTAGCAGTTCGTCCTAAACAGGATGATCCAAAATTTAAAGTATGGAAATCCATGAACAGCATGGTCATGTCATGGTTGATTAATTCCATGATCAATGAGATCGGTGAAAATTTCCTTCTTTACGAAACTGCAAAGGAAATATGGGATGCAGTGAAGGAAACCTACTCCAACAAGGAGAATACCTCATTATTAATTGAGGTAGAGTGTGTTCTTCATGACCTCCGTCAAGGTGATATGACGGTGACTCAATATTTCAACACTTTCACACGACATTGGTAACAATTAGACGTGTGAGGAAAATGAATGGCGTTGCCCTAAAGATGGATTAACTTACAAGAAGACTGTGGAGAAGAAAAGAATTGACAAATTCTTGATAGGCCGTGACAAAAACCTCGATGAAGTCGGAGGAAGAATAATGCGCCAAAAGCTACTGCCTAATATACGAGAAGTGTTTTCAGAGGTTCGGAGAAAAGAAAGTAGAAAGAAAGTTATGATGGAGTTCGAGGTTTCAACTACTTCACTAGAAAATTCTGCATTGGCTGTTCGTGGACTACAGTCCAATAATAACAAAAGGGGATGCCTCTGGTGTGAGAATTGCAGAAAACCTAATCATACTATACAGACTTGTTGGAAAATTCATGGAAAACCAGCGGATTTGAAAGCATCCCGCCAATCAAATGAAAGGGGAAGTAGGGGTAATGTTGCAACATCTGAATCCAACGTTTTCAGTAAGGAGCAATTACAACTATTGCAAAAAATGTTGAACGAGGCACATATAACATCTACAGTCCCTGTTGGTGGAACTGGAACCTTGGCACAAAAAGGTAATTTCTTACATGCTTTGAATGTAAAAAGAGAAAACATGAATTTCTCATGTTTCATTCTTTTCCAAGGCATGGATTTCTTCCCAAACTGAGGCCTTCCATTCTGTTTGTTTTAGAGCTTTATGTATGTTCTTTGGAATCCGAATTCCATCCAAATTAGTCACAAATGCTTGAAATCTTGATGACAATCCCTCATATGAAACAAAGTTGGCAATTTAGTGCTTCGTACATGATCTAACACCTTTCCTCTTGGATTTGCTCAAGTGGTGTTTCTTGTTCTATCTCCCCCTGAGTCCTTTTCCTCCTTGAATAGACAATGAGCTTCCCATTGTGTATTGGTGGATTTTGAGAGTCAGATTCAGGACATGGATTTGAAGTGGTATTGATAGGATTAGACGCGGGTAGGTTTTGATCTTGATGTGGCTGCAAATTTATGTGAGAACCATCTATGTTTACATAAGTATCACGGACAGATTCATCATTGGTCCAAAGATCATCCCAAAACTAGTATTCTTCAGTAACTTTACCTTTCCCTTGAATGGCAATTTTGGAATAATAGGGTTGGTGTTCAAAAAATGTCACATCCATGGAGTTGTAGTATTTGTGTGTGGTTGGATAATAACCCTAATACCCCTTCTGATGTGGAGAATGCCCTAAAAATATACACTTAGTGGCTCTAGGATCAAGTTTTCCCCGTTTATGTTGATGGACATGGACAAAGGCAGTGCACTCGAAAACTTTGAAAGGAATGGTGGATATGATTTGGTTACTAGGGAATACTTGAAGGACTTGACAAGGTGTTGGAAAGTTTAGAATCCTTGAGGGCATTTTATTGATCAATTAGGCTGCAGTGAGAACAACTTCCTCTAGAAAAAAATGGGTGTATGGGAAAAAACATCAAGGCACGAGCTATTTCAAGTAGGTGTCTATTTTTCCTTTCTGCAACCCTATTGTGATGGGGAGCATCAACACAAGAGCTTTGGTGTATTATGCGTTGACTATCATGATAATCCCTAAGGGTGGATTTGAAGTATTCATTTGCGTTGTTAGTTCTTAGGACTTTTATTTTTGGTTGGAATTGGGTGTAATTCATGTTATTGAAATTCTTGAATATTTGATCCACCTCTGACTTTTCTTTCATAAGGAACACCTAAGTAATCCTAGTATGATCGTCTACAAAAGATATAAACCAACGACATCGAGTAATACTTTTGACTCTAGATGGTCCCCACACATCACTATGAATTAACGAAAAGGGATGAGATGGAGTAAATTGACGACTAGGATATTTGTTTCGTGTATGCTTAGAAAATTGACAAACTTCACAATGAAAATCATTTGGCTTTTTATTGATGAACAACGATGGGAACAATTTTTAAGATAAGCAAAATTAGGGTGACCTAGTCTGTAGTGCTATAATATAATTGCACTATCATTATTGGAAGAAATAACTGGATTAGGGTGGTTGTGATACTAAATTTTCGACAACTAGCAATCTGATGTTGAGAGTTCTATTTTTGGAGTATTATAGACTTTGAGGAGATAAGAGACCTGAGCACATCTCAACACTGCCAATTGTCTTCCCCGAATTCAAGTCTTGAAATTCACAAGAATTTTGGAAAAAGTTAGTAACACAATTCAACTCTTTAGTAAGTTTACTAACAGAAACCAGATTACAATCTAAGTTTGGCACCAGTAAAACGGAGTGAAGTGTTGGGTTCTTTGAAACTGTAACAGAACATGTTCCAACTACTTTTGAAAGAGACCCATCAGCAATCCTTACTGTTAGGTTGTTAGAACAAGGGCTAAAGAAATCAAATAATGTTTATCTCCAGTCATGTGGTCCGTTGCTCCAGAATCCATAATGCGCTGGTTCATGTTTTCTCTTTTTACATTCAAAGCATGTAAGAAATTACCTTTTTGAAACACCGGGTACAGCTAACAAAGTTTGCAAACTTAAGAGATCTCTATATAGGCTCAAGCAGTCTCCTCGAGCATGGTTTGACAGATTTACAAATGAGGTAAGGAGGTATGGCTATTCTCAAAGTCAGGCAGATCATACATTATCCATCAAACATTCACATAAGGGAAAACTTTCTATCCTTATCGTGTATGTAGATGACATAATTTTAATAGGAAATGACATTGAGGGGATGAACAAACTCAAAACAATTGCTAGCTAAAGAATTTGAGATTATAGACCTTGGAAATCTTAGGTATTTTCTAGGAATGGAAGTGGCTTGATCTAGAGATGCTATTTCTGTCTCCCAAAGAAAGTATGTTTTGGATCTCTCAAGAGAGACATGAATGCTTGGGTGCAGGCCTGCGAGTACCCCAATGGATTCCAACACCAAATTGGGTTCTAACGAAGATAGTGCACCAGTAGACAAAGGGAGATATCAAAGATTGGTGGAAAAACTAATATACCTATCTCATACAAGGCCAGATATTTGTTTTTCAATTAGTATGGTTAGCCAATTTATGAATGATCCAAGAGAAGAGCACATGCAGGCAGTTTATAGAATTCTTAGGTATTTGAAGATGACGCCTGGTAGAGGTCTATACTTCAAAAAGAGTGAAAAAAGAGATATTGAGATTTTTCACTGATGTTGATTGGCCGGGTTCAATAATAGATTGAAGATCCACCTTAGGTTATTGTACCTATGTTTGGGGAAATCTCGTAACTTGGTGAAGTAAGAAGCAATCAGTAGTGTCATGAAGCAAGCACAAAAGCTGAATTTAGAGCTATAGCACATGGCGTTTGTGAAGGAATATGCCTTGAAAGAGTACTAGGGCAATTGCAAGTCAAAGTTGAGGAGCCTATCAAGATGCATTGTGATAACCAATCTGCCATAAGGATTGCAAGAAATCTTGTGCACCACGATAGGACAAAACACGTGGAGATTGACTGCCACTTCATAAAGGAAAAGTTGGAAGAAAGAAGAATGGAGCTAGTTTATACTCTGTTACAAGTTTCCTTGTGTAAGTAGCATAATTGTAGGCTTAATTAGTAGCAAATCAATAGAATTGTTTCCTTATTTAGACTCATATTTGTATATATAGGTGTTATACTTTTCTGAATAATACACACAAATGAGAGTATTTTCTCATTACAGACTCCAACATCTTTACAAATTGTAGATGTTCTGACAAAAGCACTTCCGGGAAATGTATTTGACAATCTTAGTTTCAAGCTTCGCTTAATCAATATCTATAGCCCAGCTTGAAGGGGGTGTTGTTAGTCAAAGGGAAAGGATATCAGAAAATACTTTCCTAAATAATATGATGTGGTTAGCATAATTTTAGTGATTAGCTTAGCCCTTTAATGCTTTGATTGATTCTCTGATTTGATTAGGAGGATTTTTCTCCAATAAATCAGGAAATCATATCATCCTTTCAGTTTTCTCTCTATTGTATCCTCTATAAATTGCATTGCTTATCTTCTTAGTAATGCAAGAACAAATAACGTGAAATATGACATATTTCTTTAACACACTTTCTCTCTGTTTTTCTTCAATATAAAAAAATAGATGCATCTGTGCTTGTCCTTTGCGTGTTTGGCATATATTTCATCATAATCATGTTTCCAATCTCTCAAAGGCCCCCACCAGGGGTGAATGCTTGTATCTAAGGATGAATAATAATCAAGAAGAGTACAAGGTAGATATAAAATGAAGTTAGGATGTTATTCAAGAGATAACAACTAAGAAAAGTACAAGGCAGCTAAAAAATGCAATTGGTCCACTACTTGGATGTAGCCATGAAGATTTGATACCAGGTTGCACTAGGTGGGTGCTTTGCTACCCAAAGGGGTCAATTAATAGGTTTGATACTGTTGAGAATTGAGAAGTTTAAAATTCTATATGTATTGTGTGTATCTTCTCAATACAACCACTCCCATTATATAGGGTTTGAAGTGAGTAATACATGGCAATGACTATGAATATAGGGCAGAAATCTAGGCATGAAATAGGTTCTAACGTTTCTCACATGTCTAATCTATCTAGACGTATTATTTCTCACATGTCTAATCTATCTAGACGTATTATTTCTCACACGTCTAATCTATTTAGACGTATTATTTCTCACATGTTTAATGTATCTAGACATATTTAGAATTTCAACACTCCCCCTCAAGGTGGAGCATATATATCAATCATGCCCAGCTTGTTACATAAATTTTTGAATTGTTTTGTTCCTAAAGCTTTAAACATATCAGCAACATGTTTTGTAGACGGAGTAAATGGAGTACTGATCTTTTGATTCATTACTGCTTCACGAGCAAAGTGGCAATTTACTTCAATGTGTTTTTTCCTTTCGTGAAAGACAGGATTGCTGGCAATATGAATGGTTGCCTGATTGTCACAATACATAGGTAACGGCTCTTCATAGTTGAACCCCAACTCGCTAAGTAGATTATTTACCCAAAGCATCTCACTCGTGGTATGGGCCATGGCCCTATACTCTGCCTCAGCACTAGATCTAGCAACTGTAGTTTGTTTCTTACTGCGCTAAGTCACCAAATGGGTGTTTGCAGTTAAAGTCAATCCAGATGGATCTTTGGCAAGACTGAAAGCTAGGCTTGTAGCTAAAGGATATACTCAAACTTATGGGGTAGATTACTCCGATACATTCTCCCCAGTGGCCAAACTCACCTCTGTTCGACTCTTCATCTCCTTGGCAGCCTCTCACAATTGACCTTTATATCAGTTAGACATCAAGAATGCATTTCTTCATGGGGATTTACATGAAGAAGTTTATATGGAGCAACCACCTGGGTTCGTTGCTCAGGGGGAGTATGGGAAAGTATGTTTGAAGAAATCTTTGTATGGCTTGAAACAAAGTCCTAGGGCTTGGTTTGGATAGTTTAGCGAAGTTGTCTAGGAGTTTGGGTTAAAGAAAAGTAAGAGTGATCACTCGGTGTTTTACAGAAACTCTGCAGCTGGCATTATTCTTCTTGTTGTGTATGTTGATGATATTGTCATCACAGGAAATGATGATACTGGAATTTCGTCCCTCAAGACTTTCTTGCACACTCAGTTTCATACAAAAGACTTGGGCCAGCTAAAATACTTTTTGGGAGTTGAAGTGATGAGAAGTAAGAAAAGGATTTTCTTGTCCCAGAGGAAGTACGTACTAGATTTACTTGCAGAAACAGGAAAGTTGGTAGCTAAGCCAAGTAGCGCTCCAATGAATCCTAATGAACATCTTATGAGAAAAGATGGCGATCGCTTTGATGATCCAGAGAGATACAAGAGACTAGTTGGGAGATTGAACTACCTCACTGTAACTCGTCCGGATATTGCATATGCCATCAGTGTAGTCAGCCAATTTATGTCCACTCCTACAGTTAAACATTGGGCAACACTAGAACATATTTTATGTTACTTGAAGGGAGCTCCTGGACTTGGCATACTATATACGAATCATGGACACACTCGCATTGAGTGTTTTGCGGATGCTGATTGGGCTGGTTTGAAAATTGATAGAAGATCCACCACATGTTATTGTGTCTTTGTCAGTGGGAATTTGGTGTCATGGAAAAGTAAAAAACAGAACATTGTGTCCAGATCAAGTGTAGAATCCGATTATAGGGCTATGGCACAATCCACATGTGAAGTTTTGTGGATACATCACCTTCTAGTTGAAGTAGTCTTGAAGCCAGTATTACCAGCAAAATTTTGGTGTGACAATCAAGCTGCTCTTTATATTGCTTCAAATCCGGTGTATCATGAAAGGACCAAACGTATCGAGGTTGACTGCCACTTTATACGTGAGAAGATCTGTAAGCAGAAAATACATTTATGGTTTCTTAGTATTATTCATACAAACATTACACATATATATACTAATACAATAGGTCAACTAAGGACAATAAACCTTTTTGACTTCCACTAAACAAGCCACTAACTCCCACTAATAAAGCCTATAATTATGCCACTAAACAAGCCTTGAATTATGCTACTAACTTCCACTAATGAAGCCTACTTGTAACACATATATTCTTTACACTCCCCCTCAAGTTGGAGCATAGATGTTAATCATGCCCAACTTGTTACATATATAATCAATTCGAACCCCCATTAGACCTTTTGTGAATATATCTCCTAGTTGCTCTCCAGTCTTGATATATCCCGTTGAGATCAAATTTTCTTGAATTTTCTCACGAACGAAGTGACAATCTATTTCAATATGTTTAGTTCGTTCGTGAAACACTGGATTAGAGGCAATATAAAGAGCAGCTTGATTGTCGCACCACAACTTTGCTGGCAACGAAACCTTAACACCAACTTCATTCAAGAGTTGATATATCCACATAACTTCACTCACAGATTGTGCCATAGCTCTATACTCTGATTCTGCACTTGACCTGGATACCACATTCTGCTTCTTACTTTTCCAAGAAACTAAATTCCCTCCAACAAATACACAATAACCAGTTGTAGATCTTCTATCACTCTTAGAACCTGCCCAGTCTGCATCTGAGAAACACTCAATGCTAGTGTGTCCATGATTTCCATACAATATACCACGTCCAGGAGCACCTTTTAAATAACACAAAATATGTTCCAAGGCAGCCCAATGATTAACTGTAGGTGCAGTCATAAACTGACTAACAATACTAACGGAATAAGCAATATCAGGACGAGTTACGGTAAGATAATTCAACTTCCCAACAAGTCTCCTATACTTCTCAGGATCTTCAAACAACTCGCCATCATCTTTTGCAAGCTGCAGATTAGGAGTAATTGGCGTACTGCATGGCTTGGCACCTAACTTCCCCGTCTCTGCCAACAAATCTAATACGTATTTCCTTTGAGATAAGTAAATACCTTTCCTGCTCCTAGTAACTTCTACTCCTAAGAAATAAGTCAATTTTCCCAAATCCTTCGTGTGGAACTGAGTATGTAAGAAGGACTTTAGAGATGAAATTCCTTCATCATCACTCCCAGTAATGACAATATCATCTACATACACCACAAGAAGAATGATGCCAGCTGTAGAATGCTTATAGAACACAGAGTGGTCACACTTACTCTTGTTCAACCCAAATCGTTGAACACTTTCACTAAATTTTCCAAACCAAGCTCGAGGACTTTGCTTTAAACCATACAAAGACTTTCGAAGCCGACAAACTTTCCCATACTCCCCCTGAGCAACAAACCCAGGCGGTTGCTCCATATATACTTCTTCCTGAAGATCACCATGTAAGAAAGCATTTTTGATATCCAACTGGTGAAGAGGCCAATTATAAGTAGCTGCCATAGAAATAAATAATCGAACAGAAGTCA
>JAOWBU010000352.1:0-25000 GCA_026212405.1 Petrea volubilis
CTGCAGGAGTCTTTCGCGAGCTAATCTGCCACCCGATTTGCTTTATGATACACATGAGAGACTTTAACCTCCACGCTGCAACTAATGTGCTGAATCTGACAAAGAATCCTTTGAACCAACCACGGACCCGTGCTCTTCCCCAAGATCATATTGATGACATTTTAAGCATCTAATTAAATCTAGATTTTAGCATACCTTAACTGTTTAGCCCAATGTTTTAAAACCCAGATCGTTCATCGAACCGAAAAATCAACTGGGTTAAGGGTCACCGGTCCTGACCGCCGGGTTAACTGCGGTCGAATTGGTGACGTCATAATTATGTCATAAATAATATTTAATATATAAAAAATATAAAAAATAATAAATACTAAAAAAAACTCAAGTATTTTTCTTGTTTAAAATTATTATTTTAAGCAAAAATATGCAAATAATATAGTTTTAGCTTTTCAACATACACAATCATATATTTCTCAAATGAAATACGCTTCCTTCTAATATTAAAGGTTTGAAATATGGTATAGAGAATTGTATTTAAAGAAATTAATTGAAAAAAATGACATAAAAAAAAACAAAACAAAACAAAACTTGTGCATGAATTATTGAAACTAACCTTTAATAAAACTAGCAATTTACATGCTCTACCAACTTATATTACTTTTTGCAATGTAATATATCAGTTTAGTATCTATTAACAATATAATGTCATATTGTTCTAATTCAATTTTATTTCAAGCCTTCAAGGGCAGCATACAGCTTTGCCCGAGCCCCGCTTTTACCTTGGGTAGACTATAACATCTTTCATAGATGTCTGTTCGCTTTGATTTTTTGTGTGTGACCTGACTTCATATGTACAAGCATATGTACGAAATTTCATTTATTTTTGATACTGTTAGAAAAACACAAAATTTTAGAGGTCTGAAAACCGAACAAGTTTTCTCACTTTATTTACGCCAATTCACTGCACTTTTTCTTGTTGTAATTGGTTTGATCTCAACGCTATCACTTTTGACAATATGTGGTGACTTTTTTGTAGTAATTTCAGGGATTTTGGAAGCCCTCAATCGTTGGTCCAACCTGTGGCCTTTGGGGACCGCACGAGTTCCTAGCTCTAACTTGCATGGTCTATAGTGCCTTTTGTTGATGTTCATTCACCACAATTTTTTCCATAGGACCTCACTTCATGTGTGTTAGCGTATGTGCAAAATTTTTGAATTCCAAGAAGGTTGGAAAAAGCACAATTTTTTTTTGCTTCGATCCCAACACTATCACTTTTGACAATATGAGATAAGCTTTTTTGTTGTAATTTTAAGGATTTTAGATGCATTAGGCCATTGGTCCATGCTGTGGGATTTTGGGGATCACACGAGTTTCTAACTCTAACTTGGATATTCAAAAGCACCTTCTACAAAAGTCCATTCACTACAATTTTTTTCATGTGACCTCAATTCATATATATGAGTGTATCTTCAAAATTTTATTGAATTTCGAGACGGTCAAAAAACTCACAAAATTTCAGGGGTCCAGAATCTGCACGAGCTTTTTCACCATAATTTCACTGATCCGCTACACCTTTTTGGTTGTATGTTGCTTTGATCCCAAACCCTATCACTTTTGACACTATGTGGAGAAAATGTTTGTAGTAATTCCCTAGGTTGTTGGTCTAAGATATAGGCATGTGGGGACTGCACGATTTCCTAGCCAAAACTTGGTCTATTGCGCCTTCTGTAGATGTCCGTTCGTTGTGATTCTTTCCATCCGAACTCATTCCATGCATATGAGACGGTCAAAAACATGAAAAAATTTTAGGGGTCCGGAATCCACACGAGTTTTGCATTGTATTTTCGCTGATTCTCTGCAATTCTTTTGGTTGTTTGTTGCTCCAATCCCAATCCTATCACTTTAATACATGGTGAGCTTTTTTCCTGCAATTTTAGGGGTTTTGGATGTCCTAGGTCGATATTTCAAGCTGTAGGCTTTTGGGACCGCACAAGTTTCGAACCAAGCTTCTGTAGCTATCCATTTGCTACAATTGTTTCCCTAGGACTTCACTTCATGCATATGAGCGTGTGTGAAAAATTTTGTTGAATTGCAAGACGGTCAAAAAAATCACAAAATTTCACGAGTCCAGAGCCCGCTCGAGTTTTTTCATAATATTTTCGACGATTCACTGCACTTTTCTGGTTGTATGTTGCTTTGATCCAAACCCTATAACTCTCAAAAACATTTGGTGAGCATTTTTTTAGTCATTTCATGGGTTCCGAACGCCCTAGGTTGTTGGTCCATGTTGTGGGCTTTTGGGGATTGCATGAGTTTCTAATCATATCTTGGGTGATCTATAGTGCCATATATAGATGTCCATTTGCTATAATTTTTTCTATGCAACATCACTTAATGTGTACAAGTGTATGTGCAAAATTTCATTAATTTCCAAGGTGGTACAAGTGTAGGGGTCCAGAGTTCGCAAGAGTTTTTTCATTATATTTTTTGACAATTCGCTGCATTTTTTCTAGTCGTACCTTGTTCCATTTTGCAGTCTACCCTATAGCCTACTCTAACTATCTCTTGTGTGCCCTAAGCACCTATCAGTGATTCTCAAGTAAGTAGCCTTTTATTATTGCTTATATCGACTTATCTCCTGACATTTCCTCTAAGTTTGCTTCTCTTTCCACAAGTGACTTCTCCTCGTTCTATAGTTGGCTCTACTCCAATGAGAGGTGCCAAAGACATCATGGGTTTGATTGATTCCATCCTGGAGGATATGCTAATAGTGGCGATTTTCCCCCACCTACCAGATGCTTATGTTAAAAACCCTCTTGGTTGGGGTGAAAAGTGAAATGACTACAACCATTTTGGAGAGCAAACGTATTCTCATCCAGTTGATCCTCTGAGAAGTCTCCCAGCTTGCCTTGTCCGCAAATAATAAATAATTCTTCAAGGAGTTCGTGAAGAATCTGGTGGTCTTAAGATCACAATGTGAACTATGCAACACCACTATCCAAACGCCTCACGTCTCTACCATTCCAACTTTAGCTTAGGATTTGAAGGTCCTTCACATTCAACTGAGTGAGAAGGCAGGTAACAAGTTCTAGAGGTAAGAAGAAAAAGTGTTGTTGAAAATATCGATCGCCTGATTACGAAGCTAGGAAAAATAGACTAAGAAGCCCTTGGTCTTTTTGCACAAGTTGCTGCAATCAAGGAAAGCTCTGACTCCCACATCAAAGTTTTCAAAGAAAATAAAAACAAAGGTATCAAGCATAGGCATGGAGTGGAGGCTACTGCTAAGCTTGACAAATTAGCTACCTTTCTTCATGTGCTTTTTTCTTAATTTTGAGCAAATGTTTTGGGCAAGAGCACTCCGCTAGCTAGCAGGCTTGGGGGAGGAATGAGTGGCTAAATTAGAGAATTGATTTCAATATCAAACCTTCTAGCTGCTGAAGTGGGTGGGCCATGTGGAACGACCCAAAAAAAGGATGCTCTAGCCTCTTCCAACTTTTTGATTCCTACTAAGGTCTGTGAGCCTTTTCGAGACAGCAACAAGTTGCCAAGAAACAATTTTACATTATCTTTTTTTTTTTAAAGTTTTCTATGAATTTCTAAGCCATGCTTCGGCTCTTCCCTTTTTTAAAACAGCACTATTCATTTTTACTTTATATTTAACGTACTTTGGCCTTAAAAATAAAACTTTTTGAAAAAATAGTTAACCATAGAAAAGAAATTTTATAACTTAAGCCAGAATTCAAATTTAGCATAACTGAAGTAAAAAAAAAATAATCTCAAGAATGGTTGGCGCTAGGTGCTATCTTTTCAAGATCATAATTTCTCTACTCTAACAGCAAGGTTTCCCACATAGTAGAGTGAATATTTTGAAATATTTTCCATTTATGGGGTCCTCGAGTAAATCGCTGTCCATTTTTTCTAACAAGTATGTGTTTCATTTAGTGATAGCATGGACCATAAATGACCCTTCCCAATTCAAATTCAATTTTCCTAACACTATGTCTTTTTTTTTTCTAAAGGAAAGACTACCTTCCATACAAGGTCGCCTAGCCAAAAGTGTGCCCTTGAACTTTCTATCATATGCCTTGGCAACTTGTTTCTTTTGTGTTACGATGCAATCAAACACGTGTGTTCTCAATTCCTTTGTGACACCAAGGTCATCTATCATATTGCAAAGGTATTCATTAGCAAATAGATTGTTATGTTGGGCAACCTTTGTAGATTTTATATTGATTTTCATAAGAAGAATTGCGTCGTGGCCATAAGTTAGTCGAAGTGGAATGATTCCTGTACTGGTTCACTTACTAGTTTAATGCGCCCATGGTACTTAAAAAAGCAACATATGTCGTACTTCAAAGTTATCCTCCACTATATTCAAAATGATGCTCTTCAAAGTCTTATTGGTAGATTTTTCTTGACCATTCCCTTGCGCATAATATGGAGTGGAATGCGTGAGCTGCATACCATACTTTTTGGTAAAAACCTAAATTTCAGACCCCCAGAACGATCTGTCGTGATAGTTTGTGGGATTCTAAATCTATGAACAATATTTTCCTTGATGAAATTGACCACAACTGCTAGATCAGTTTGCTTGAGTGGAATGGTCTTTACCCATTTCATAAATTAATCAGTGGTTGTAATGATATGCGTGTGCTGCTTCAAAGGAGGAAAAATATCTCCTATAAGATCAATAACCCAACATCAGAATGGCCATGGTATCACAATGAGGCTCATTTGCTCGGTAAGAGCTCTTTGAATAAGGCCATATAGTTGGTACTTTTCACACCCTCTGGCCAACCAATAACAGTCTTGTAAAATCTTGGGGCAAAAAAAATCGTATCGTTTGATCAGTCATGCCATTTTATGGCTACTCTGATTGGCCCCGCACACTCCTCCATGTACTTCCATCATGACCTTCATTGATTCTTCTTGTCCAATGCATATCGTCGTGACTTCACCTATATAATCGATTACATCTAGAACCACATAATGAGTAGCTCTTAACATGACTTTATGGGATGTATCCTGAGCAGGATTTCACAGATATTCCAGGATAGGTTTGCGCTTAATCTTCTGGTTGCTTCATAGTACTTTTGATGGCATATACATTACTTCGTTCAAAGTGAGAAGAATAGTCCTACATTACGATGTAACTATTAGCCTTGCAGTCTTTGGGTAATTCAGCTGCAGTGGCTACTTGAACCAATTCGTTGGCTCCAGAGTTAGATTTTCTAGCCACGTATTAATTGTTGCTTTGTTGAAACCCAATAATAATGGTTTAACCATAAAAATGTACCTATCAAGAATGGGGTTTCTGCACTTAAAAAGTTTATTGAATTTGTTTGATTATGAGTTGAGAATCTCTAGCCATGCTAATGTTGAAGGAGCCTAAGTCGTGGAACAATTCAAGCTTGAGAATTAAGCCTGTGTACTCGGCCTAGTTGTTAGTACAGGAGTGTGAAAGAGATAACTATTTGTGTTGTGTGTATTCTCAATACCTCCAACACCTCCAATACATAGGGCTTGGAGTGTACAATACATAGTGATGGCCATAAATGCACAACACAATTTTTGGCATAAAAATTTTCTAATGTTTCTAACATTTCTAATCATAATATTTCAATACTCCCCCTCAAGCTGGAACATAAATGTCAATCATACCCAGCATGTTACATAAATTTTGAGCTGTTTTTTTTTTTTCTAAAGCTTTAGTGAACACATCAACAACTTGCTCTGAAGGTGGAGTAAATGGAGTACTGATATTTTGAATTATTACTACCTCATGAACGAAATAGCAATCCACTTCTATATGTTTTGTCCTTTCGTGGAAACCAGAATTGCTGGCAATATGGATAGCTGCCTGATTTTCAGAATACATAGGCAACAGCATATCAAAGGTGAACCCCAACTCGCTAAGCAGATTTTTCACCAATAACATCTCGCTCGTGGTATGGGCCATGGCCCTATACTCTACTTTGGCACTAGATCTAGCAATTGTGGTTTGCTTCTTGCTGCACCAAGTTACAAGATTTGCTCCAACATAGGTACAGTATCCTAATGTAGATCATCTATCACTTCTACATCCAGCATAGTCTGCATCGAAATATGCAAGAACGTTTAAGTGACTATGTTTACTGAATAATAGTCCTTTACCAAGAGAGCCCTTGGTGTATTTCAAAATTCTCAAGGCTGTCTTCCAATGAATTAATCGAAGTTTCTTCTTAAATTGACTAACTATCCCCACTGCAAAAGAGATATCTAGTCGGGTCACTATCTAGTATATTAATTTTTCAACTAGTCATCTATATTTAGCTTTGTCATCCATATAAGAACCATCATCATTCAAGAAATCTGGATTAACTTCTATAAGAGTCCCAATAGGTTTAGTACCGAGTAGACCAATCTCTTGAAGCATGTCGAGAGCATATTTCCTTTGTGATATTGAGATCCCATATTTGTTGTGCGCTATCTCAATCCCTAGGAAATACCTTGGATGGCCTAGGTCTTTAGTAAAAAAATGTTGCTGCAAATATTCTTTAGCGACATCTATTCCTCCAATATTACTGTCTAAAATCAAAATATCATTAACATAGACAACTAAGATCACAACCCCTGATTGTCCCCACTTCACAAACACTGAGTGATCTGCCTAACGTCTTTGTAAACCAAACTCACAATTAATGTAACTTTATTTGTTATTTGAAAAAATAAATTGGATACTCGTAATCTATATTGCAAACAGATACAAAAAAATGTATTTAATTGCTTAAAACCAATTTTGGGTGAATTACAAATTAAATGCATAAAAGAGTTTGATAAAAAGGCCAAATGGAGTGTTGTGAGATGTGGATATCCCACATTGGAAAAAGGAGACAAGAATTTCTTATATTTAAGTGGCTAGTAGCAAACAAATGTTAGCCCCTTGGGGGTGCGCAAGTGTGCAACGCGGAAAGGACCCACGTGTTAGTAGATTCGAACCACGCCCGTAAGTGTGTGCCGTCGTCACCGGCTGGGAAGCCGGGCTGGGCTTGGGTTAGTGTTCAGGAATAGTCAAAACTTTTCGTCTCTTATAAATAGACCCTCAGCAGTTGACATTTCGTTCATTGACATCCAAAGTCACTTTTTTTTGTCTGCCTTTCACTCCCAAAGTTTTCAAAGCATACATAATAAACATCCAATGAGTTCAAGATACCTTCTAAGTTCGTTGTTTCTCGAATTTTGGAGTGCTTCTCAAAGGAGACGTCTTGAGAAATGATTGCCAAGAACTGTGAGCACCAGTGCAGGGCAATTTCATCTTAAAGACAAAAAGTTCAACTCTTGCCTTGTCCTATTTTCATAGCTTAGTCACGACTTTTATAAGACTATTTTCCAATAGAAAATTTCCCTAAACTCGAGCCATTTGGAGAGAAGTGCATTGAGATGGATACCAAATTTCCATAGGGAGGTGGATGAAAATCTCCCCCAATTGGTAGAAATTGAAGTTCTCTCTTGTCCTATTACTATATTAAACGGTAAAAAGAAAAATGCATGAGATGCATGTGCCTTTTCTGATCTAAATTTAGTAAAAAGACCCAAGTTGTTAATATTAGGTACTCAAGTCAATTCGAGGATAAATGTGGCAAGTTGTTGAATTGTCAGTCATGTAATGAAAAGAAAAAATTTGAAAAGGAAAATAAATACCACCACCCACTATTGCAAAAATAACGGTAGTGTGGTCTTCTACTTTTTTTTTTTCTGGCAGTCCTTTGTCAAGCCACATTCGCATGTTGATTCCTTTTTCGATTGAGTTCAAATTTTGTGGGCCAATGCTATACATGTTGATCTAGATGTATTTAGTTTTGTTAAAGATCCAATTGTCGGATCATGGTGTATATAGCTTGGAATTTCAATCCTATTTTATTCATGTATTAATTGAGTTTTGTTCACTCTTACTTTTAATTTCCACTCTTGTTGAGTAATGTATTTGTATTTGTGAGTAACCAAATAATGTTTCTTGGTGATTTGTATACCCCTAACTTGGTGTTTATGAAAAAACTTTGTATCCCCATTATACTTGCTATAGTGAAAGTTTGGTCAGAGTTTGTCCTATGGTTTTTTTTTCCACCTCAGGGTTTTCCATGTAAATCTTGGTGTCTTGATTTTGTTGTTATTTCTCTCTACTATTTTGGCCTGAATGATAGAATTCTTGAGTTTAATTTTGAATTTATTTTTGGGTTCAATTCTTGCACACACCAAACTTCTGCTACAATGATCACTTCCCCAACATAGAGTGAGGACTAAATGTGTGAAATGGTGTTAAATTACAAATCTAGAGCTAAAAGTAAGTCCTACTATTTGATTGACTTGCTTTCCTCCTGGCTTTCTTTCCTGGAATGACTTCCTGAAAGGAAAGCACTTAGCGCTCGAAACTCCTAGCTCAACTAGCACTTTGCGCCTTGGCAAGGTAAAAGGACTAATTCAATCTATTGGGCCCTAAAGGAGCTATAACACTAATTAATCAGTTTCCCTGCTACTCCCTTATGTTGGAGGCCCTGGCTTGATTACGAAGAAGAGGCTTCCTCACATCATGAGAGAGTCAACGAATCCTCCTTTTCCCGGATTGATGTGGTCGGATTATGTCTTTGAGTAGGAAAGCTCCAAACTCCGAGCAAGGTATTGGATGTGATGGTCGGTCTCTACTCTGCAATGATGGAATACACATGAATCTAGCTGGAAGTGTCTCCGACGAATACCCTCCGACGCTGAAGTCAGTATTCGAGCAGGTAATCGGAAGGTGATATAATGTATGTAGTAAGAATTTAAGAAAGCATGTCCTTCTAAACAGTAACAACCTATTATTTATAGTAGTCGGAGATAGATGGACCGGGCTAAGGTTGGATTGGCCCAACCTCGCCGTCCTTACAAGGAATATTCTCTGACACACGGTAACAGAGACGTTGGGTGCAACTGTTGTGTCAGAAATAATTATTTTGGGGACCACCCCAAGGAGGTGGGGGGGGGGGGACCACCCGAGGAGGGTAAGTCCCCTCATCGGAGAGTTCATACGAGACACTCATGGAGACATTTGAGAAATAGGGGTCATGGTGGCAGAGCTCTCCTTGGATGCCGAGGAGACGGCGACACGTGGCAACGGTAAAATAGTGATGTGCGTAAGTCATTATGCCAAGTGGCGATCTATTATTAATTTTTTATTCTGAGCTGTCACCGACATGGCGGAAGTGGATTCCACCACGCCACGGATTATCGTCGATATAATCATAAAAGCTAATTTTTCTAGAATTTCGGACGAAGTTTTTGGTAAACTTCGATTTTATTTTATTTTTTGGTCGGCAGGGGTGTTGGGTGGGGGGGAGGGGGGGCTGTGTTTGTTGGACATCCCATTGGATTGGGGTTATTGTGTAAAAAAGACATATACTAAAACCGTACTTTCTACGAAATAATTGGTCTGTTCTCATCCCTAGTCAACTCCCAAGACTCCGAAGTCCCATAGCAGACTCCCAAATCCCATAGATTATTATTATAACCCCCTCCCAAACTGGAACAAAAGGAACAAGGAAACACTACAAAAATGGCGAAACGCGGCAGAGGACGTCCAAAGAAAATTACATCTGATAACTCGTAAGTAAAAACACAGAAACACTAGAATTCACAGATATATATTCATGCCCTGGCCCAAACTGTGATGCTGCGGATCAATTCGGTGATATTGCACGAGGGTTCTTGTTCTTCGGTTGATTATTTTCTTGAAACTCAAAATTTTCTTGTGTTTAAATGCAGATAATCGTATATTTCTGTTCTCGATTATTATTGTTGAGAAAGGGTGCTACAAGGGCTTGTCACTTTTAGTTCGACTAGAAGAATAACAAGATTTATAGTGTATAGCAGATTGTTCAGAATGTGACAGGGTTTGAGGTGCATATTGGAAGGAATGTAGTTTAATAAATTGTCTAAGATAAAGTAACGCACTGAATTGTGGATTCGTTTTCAACCTAATTTGAGTTTTTTTGGGTACATATTATTCAATGTCTGAGATTCTCATATACAATATTGAGAAACTTGATTGACTCTAATATATCAATATAAGCTCAAATAATTCGTAGAGTTTGTATCTGCATTTGGTAACTTGAATTCTCTCACTTTGTAACTTACAAGTTTGTCTGAAATTAGATTACATTCGTATTATTCTAATTCGATCAGCGATTTTATAAACGATGTTCTTTTACTTGTAGTGTTATCTGATTCCATTATGCTGCAATAATTTCATGATGGCATTTCGTTTGAGTTATTTGTTCTGTAATTACAGGGGACCATATATGTATTGTTTCCTTAGTGCCAGAACTTGTTTGATATTTTCAACTATATGTTATCCATTAATTATCTCTGAATTAATATGTTGACATTTTTTATGTGCATGATAGAGGCCAAGCAATGGCGGAATCTAGTGGAGGAGTCCCTTATTCTGATAAGCTACCTGAGTTTTTCACATTTTATTCACCATCTGTGTGCTCCGAAAGGATGGTAATTCCATTTCTCTTTATTTCCACTTTTTTCGTTATTGTGGATCACTCTTTATTGTTTAGCTCCACATTTGGCACAAGAAAATTGGCAAGTAAAGGAAAATTCCAAGTAAAAAGGAAATAAAAAGAATGTTAAATCTTTTTAGTTATAAATGTGAGATAATGAGGGAGTGAGCACTAGACACTATTTTTCTTCAATTTTCTAACTTTCCCCTCACTCTTTTATGAGGAAAAATGAATTTAACTTTTCACATTACAGTTCTCTCTGATTTTTTCTGACCAAACACCAAAAAGATCTTTTCTTGTTAACAGTTTGGAAAACGTTGTGACCGTATGCTGTCTAATCTTTAGAGAACAAACAGAATGTCAACTTTTGGATCTTTTTCTTGTTTTCAGAGAATTCCTCCAGAATTCGTACCGAAATTTGGTGGAGCTGTACCCACAGTTGTCACACTCAAAATGCCAACAGGAATATCTTTGCAAGTTGGTATAAACAGAATTCATGACCATTTGTATTTACAACAAGGTTGGCCCGAATTTGTGGAAGAAAATTTGCTTGAAGATCGTGATATTCTAACATTTTGTTACGTTGGTAACTCAGTATTTTACGTAAAAATATATACAATGAACGGCTGTAAAAAGAGAGTGGATGATGTTAGCAGGATTAATAATGAACCTGTTGAAAATCTCCAAGGGAATGAATCATCCGAATCAGGTTAGTTTTGTACAAATCTCTCTAGGGTGTGTGTGTGTGTGTTTTCGTCCTTTTTGGTTCATTTAAATGTTTTGGTTTATGCAGAAAATTCCAAGGAGAATAAAGCCACCCAAAGAACCGCCAAAAGAAATTTAAGCCCGAGAAGATCAATTTCAAGAAAATCTCACAGAAATCCGTCTTTCACAGTGGTTATGTCAAAGTATTACTTAAGCAAAGGGTGTATGGTAAGCTCCTTGATCCATCGTGTTTTGATGTTAGACCTCTACGTTAGAAACATTCTTGTTATGTGCTATGATTGTATTTATGCATATGATGAATTAACCCTTAGGCATTTTTGACGGTTTTCTTCATTTCATGGAATTGGTTTGATTTATATTAGGGGTAATTACAAAATACCCCTAGGTTGGGCCCATGTTCAATAAACTGCCTTTCGTATGAAAAATTCAAGTCCCAACTAATGTCCCGTGTTATATTTACCTCCTAATGTTGGTGGAATTTGTAATACAGGACCAAATTTCGGGGGGTATTTGTAATATTTCATTTCGTGGGGAGTTTTATCCAAAAACAAGCCAAGCCTCAGGGGTGTGTTGACCTGCAATTTGTATCATCTATTACATTGTTTGTAAATTTCAACCTTACTTTGTGTTTGTGCGCTGAGCGTATATAGTCCACAATAGTGTTTTTGGAGAAAATATTCGATACATTTGGCATGTAATCATGAAGTGTAATAGAACATGATTTGTTCAGATCCTATATTTCCTTGTTTCATCATCTATTACACTTTGTGATTACATTCCAAATGTATTATCTCATTAAAAAACACTTGTGAAAGAGGTACACTTAGCATATGTTTACGAAATGTATTATACAATTAACAAACAATGTTATAGAATATCCGACGTGTTGGTCAACCAATTCCAATTCCGATCCGCTATTTCTTTCTGTGTTTCATCTTCTATTATACTTCATGATCACACACCAAATGTTAAGTATTTCCTCAAAAAAACTTGAACTGGTTCACTGACTTCTTGGTTCTATGATTACATTGTCTTTTTCATTGTTTATTATGCTTCATGAATACATGCTAAGTGTATATAATTCACAACCAAGTGCATTTAGTGAGATTTTAATACATTGTTATTTAATCATGAAGTATGTTAGAAGAAGAAATAGTGGAAAAATTATAGAATTTATACTGCTTGACCGACACCATGATTTATATTTAGGGACGATTACCAAAAAAACCCTGAAAATTGTCCCAGCTGCAAAAACTCATCTATCTCTTGAAATTACAATTAACCCCTTCGGGTCTGGTTCCATCTTGCAAACAACACCAACCCTTCATTACCCCAATTACAAAAAGCCCCTCTATCTGTTAGTGTCAGTGACAATTGTAATTCAATAGATGGAGGCAAACCTCTCGGGTTTTGGTAATCATCCCTTATCTTTATCCCGTGTGCTGCCATCCTCGTATGAGCCATCTACATTCACTTTGGGTTCACACATTGTGCAATGGATTTGGAATTCATCCAATAATCTCAAGCCAGCTAACTTTCACCCCCCACCCCCCTACATGTTAGTTAATTCAACAATATACTTATGATTTTAATGCAGCATATACCAAAGGAGTTTTGGAGGGAATATATTGAACATGATAGAAAAGGCTCGAGAATGGTTAATCTTTGGATGAGAAACAAGTCGTGGCCTGTGGGACTGTCGATTCAAGTGGATAGAGTTCATTTTAGCAGAGGCTGGGGTAATTTTGTATTAGATAATTCTCTGCGAAATGGAAATGTCTGCACTTTTCAATTGATTGATAGCCATGATTATGATTTTAAGGTCACGGTTTCTAGATGATTCTTTCTTTATTTTATGTACTTTAATTCAGATTGATTAATAGATGGTGGTTCTTGTTAAATGCCCTCTTGGTACCATTTATTTTTCGATTTTTGAATTATAATGATAAACATTTTAAATACAATATTTTTATAACTTCAAAAAATTCCACTTTACCATTTTTGTGATCTTTTATTAAAGGCTTAATTACACTTTTGGTCCTATAAGTGAGACCCCCTTTTCAAATTTCATCCTGTAAGTTTGATAGTTGCACATTTAGTCCTGTATGTTGGTTCAATTTGACACATGTGGTCCTAAATTGACACATTAGGTCCTGTATGTTGGTTCAATTTGACACATTTGGTCCTGAATTAACACATTTGGTCCTAAATGAGACAGGACTATATTTGAAAATTTAGGACCAAATGTGTTAATTCAGGATCAAATGTGTCAAATTGAACCAACATACAGGACTAAATGTGCAACCATCAAACTTATAGGACCAAATTTGAAAAGGGGGTCTCACTTACAGGACCAAAAGTGTAATTAAGCCTTTATTAAAAAAAAATGTGAAATGACTTCTTGAAATCTAACTTTGTTTATTAGGTTTGATTTCAGATGGGCATAAAAAGTATATGAGAGGAAGTTATTCTGAAGGTCTAGAGTAAATTTTCTATCGCCAGAGTAAATTTTGGAAAAATATATATTCTTTTTTCCCTTTACACTTAATACTCATGCTCATTTCGATTTTCAATAATTCAGGCTTAATTGATTGACTATGATTAAGTTTTCATTCATTTCCGTTTATTCTCTTTACATCATATTAAGATATTCTTATTTTTTTCGGTTGCGTTTGGTAAGAATTTATACGTAAAATTATATAGGCATGCAACCCATAATTATATTTGGTGTTAATTTTTTTTTGTATTCTTGATATAGCCTAAACTTGATCTCTTGTCCTATGCTTTTTGGGATAGCCATCTCACAAGGTAGTGGGATAAGCAATTCATTAGTTTTGAGCCTGGCAGATATAACTTTCAAATTACCCATTTAACCTAAAATTCCTTCGATGTGAGCCAAAAAAAAAAAAAAAAAATCAGTCATCAAAATTATCTAATTATTTAAAATTAACCTGAGACGTGCTTTTATAAGTGAAAATGATGGTTTATTAAGAAAATATATAATATATTATATTCATTGATTATGCATACATATATTTTTATATCACGTGTATATTTTATTTCCTAGTCTATGTTCAATCAAATTTCATTAATTGAAAGTAAATCATAGTATGAATATATTACGTGAGGTATAAAATCAAAAAAAGAAAAAAGGAGATATATAGGGCATTTCAATTTCTAGCAATTGGGAAGAATTAATGTGGGTATTCAATAATTGTGTTTTAGAAACATATTCAGAGAATGGTTAAATAAAGGTTAAATTCCAAAAAATCCCCTAATGGTTTGGCGAAGTTGTTCCAAACCTCCTGTGCTAGGCGAAAAATCGCTTGTGGTTATGAAAATATTGCACACTCATCGCCTTCATCAATTCCAATTTATTTTGGCCCGAGCCTCTAACATGGGCTGCCCTGTATGCATCTAATTGACTTGAGTCTTATTAATTTATTTCGGTATAGTGACAAGAACCAAAATTAGTCCATTCCGATTTTATAGAAAAATTTATTTTTGGGCCCAAACATAAGTATATTGAAAAATTAATCAATAACAAAATCACGTTCGATTTTAACATTAAGTTGGGTTTATTTTCTTTAAATAATATACATAGAAATAAATGATGAATGATTCTAATATGATGAGGTATGAAAATGGTGTTACTACAATGGACAAGAATAGATGGGGCTAGGGATGAAGGTGAAGTAGGTCTCCTACAAAAAGGGTTAACAAATATGAGCTAACTGAGATTTAATCTTAGCTAAGTCACTCATGTCAATATTGTGTTTCATAGAGACATAGCATATCAAGCGAATATTTTAGCAAAGTTTTAAGGGAGTCAATGTGTTTACCAAACTCATTGGATGAAATATTTATAGAGAAAAATTGTGATGAGGTGTCAGGACTCAATTGGCTGGACCAATGTTGCAGTCTATGTGGGGGGGAAGGGCATCTTACGGAATACCTATATGAAGAATCTGTTGGGAGCTTAGCTAAACATGCTTGTGCATTAAATGGATTAAATATTGCATTAAATACATAGGATATACATTTACTCTAGAAGATGTTCTACATGACAACTATTACTGACATTATGTTAGACATCCTTCCTGCAAGCAATTGTCATTACTACAAATACATGTAGACAAGAGCCTCATCAATAAGATCTTGACTTTGATCAGCCTTTTGAACTCAGGGATGCGTTGTTAAACAAGCCTTATAGATAATGTGGCAAGAACCTGCTCGAATGATAACCTCTCCTCAAATTGCCATTTGAAGTGAGTGGTGGTCTGTGGGGGATCACGAGAGATCCCCTACAAACAAGGCCCCTCGATGCGAAAAATGGTGATAAGCAATGATCTCCCGTCTCGAGGGCTACGACCCTCGCTAAACTTGGTCTAAAGTGCCAAGCCAACCATATAAGGAGGTGCCACATGGCAAATTTTAATTGTGTCACATCATAATAATTTGAAATTTAAGTGATCGTATTGTTGATGTGGATCGATTTTGGTTGAACAAGCTAATCGAATTTCTAACCTACTGAAGAAGTTGATCGAAGGGGAACTTGGGAAGCTTTCCTATACAATGTGGCCAGGAAACGTAAGTTAGTCGAGATAGGCCTTAACTATTACCCTTCAATACTTAAATCAGATATTAAAAGAGAGTATCACCCGAAATAGCTACAGAGCATTTTTCTTCTAACTAATACGAGCCTAGCACCCTAATAAATATGGGTGTATTTTTATAGTAGATGGATCTTAGTTTTGCGAGAACTATGATTGGAATTATTTACTTATATAATCCATATATTTTGTAGGCAATCATGATTTGGTTTGATCAACTGGATATCCTAGGCCTAACTACATTAAATGGGGATGTGATGCTAATATGGTTGATGGGATATCGATTTATAGGTATATTTAATCCAAATATGTATTTATATAGCTCATATTAAACATACAAAATTGCATGTTCAATCAATTAGTCCACCCATTCAAGGGTTGATAGTGACCCCCGGAGCCAAGGTTCGATGGGGCATGTTGATGCTAGTCAAAGTGATGTTCCTCGATCCATGGATTCCTCTGACTATATAAGGCCAAACGTTAAGATGGTCCCCTTAGATGGCTCTCAACCGATTGTCGACTTGAGCGAGGGGTCGTAGTATCCATGGGGCATTAAGGGAGTGCCATGTGACAAATCTAAAATATGCGACGTCAATTGCCAATAAAAAATAATTTATTTGACTTGAGTTAAAATATAACTCGTATTATTTTGAATTCTAAACATATGTTTGATCATCTAAATAATTATGAATAAAATATTACAAAAATTGAAATTAAATAATTATTATAATTTAAAAATTGTCAATTAGGGTATAGGGAAGTTACCATGTGTGCATACACGTGACACTTAAATTAATAGCCTCAGATTTTTCAGTTGTTAGATATAAATTAGTTAATAAATTTTAATTATTTTAAAATAAATAAAATATTAGTTTAGGTTCTATCAAAGTAATCAAATTCTGGAATTCAAAAAATAAAATAAACAATTTTATTTTTGAGTTTTTAAATAGTACGGAAAACAACATCGAATTCATCGTAGGTCCAATTTTCGACCTCCAATCTTAAACTCCATAAGGCAATATTTTTAAAATCGGACTGGTAATAAAATCAGTAACTTTACTGTTATCAATACAACTAATTGGCCAATAGTTCGATCGGTATGACATAATAATTGTTACAAGTAGGCTTCATTAGTGGAAGTTAGTGGCATAATTCGAGGCTTGTTTAGTGGCATAATTATAGGCTTTATTAGTGGGAGTTAGTGGCATAATTATAGGCTTGTTTAGTGGAAGTCAAAAAGGATTATTGTCCTTAGTTAGATCTATTGTATTAGTATATATATGTATAATGTTTGTCTGAATGAATCACCAAAACCATAAATGTATTTTCTGATTATATGGTATCAGAGCCCACAAGAAAAAAAATTCTAGGGTTTGTGGTCTAGAAACAACAGTGGGCGTGGGTTACCCTTAGGGTGCCCGTTGTTTCTCACAGCCACCACAGACAGCGGCGGAGGGCAATTTTCGGCCGGCCGGTGGTTTTCCGGCGACCAGACGAGCAGCGCATGAGGCTCACGCGCCGTCCAGAATTTCGCGTGAGGGCGCGTGCGGAGGCGGCAGACGACTGTCCGTGACTTTCCGGCTTCGACTCGACGTTTTCGGTACGTTTCTGGTATAGGTGCAGTTGTTTGACAGTTGTACAATGACCGAATCAGACCTGTTGTTCGATTGTACTGAGGTATTTATAGTCAAAATTGCAAATCTGTGTTTTTTTTGGATAATATTTGGGTTGTTACTGTACTGTGTTGGTAATAAAGTCTAATTAGTCAGTCAGCATGAGTGAAAACAAGGGATTTATTAATGAGATTGTTCCAGCGATGTCAAAAATTACTGAGCAAAAATTAAATGGCTCTAATTATTTGGCATGGAGTAAGACGATAAGAGTTTATTTACGTAGTGTTGACAAAGATGACCACTTGACTGAAGAACCCCCCAAAGATGAAACTAAACAAGTTTGGTTAAGGGATGACGCACGTTTATTCTTGCAAATTCGAAACTCTATTGATTGTGAAGTAATGAGTTTAATTAATCATTGTGAATACGTTAAGGAATTGATGGATTATTTGGAGTTCTTGTATTCTGGCAAAGGGAATGTGTCTCGTATTTACGAGGTTTGTAGGGCTTTTTATCGTGCTGAGAAGGATGTCAGGTCACTCACAACCTACTTTATGGATTTTAAGAAGACTTATGAAGAATTAAACATGCTTTTGCCTTTTAGTACCGACATGAAGGTACAACAAGCACAGAGGGAACAAATGACGATAATGAGTTTTTTTGGCTGGCCTCCCTTCGGAGTTTGAGACTGCCAAATCTCAAATCCTCTCCAGTTCTGATATCACTACTCTTCAGGAGGTTTTCAGTAGGGTACTACGTACAGAAAGCAAGTCATCTCATCAGCAGACCAATATTCTTGTTGCCAAAGGAGGAGGCAATGATAATGGAAGAAGGCCATACAACAGGGGAGGAGAAAATAAGAATGTTGACAACAACCGGAACAATGTTGCCCACACCATCATTTGTTACAATTGTCATAAACCAGGACATACCAAGAGGTTTTGCAAACGACCGCCGAATCGCAACCAAAGATCTCTAACTGCTAATGTTGTTTCTACTCCTAGTCCATTCCACTGCTAATGTTGTTTATTTCAGCTGATGAATATGCTAGATTCTGTCAATATCAAGAATCTGTGAAAGAGGTCACCCCAGCTATCGCTCTTGCCGAGTCAGGTAAAACTTGCCTTGTCTCATCTTCAAACAAATGGGTCATTAATTCGGGTGCTACAGACCACATGACAGGTAATCCCAGCATCTTCTGCAGCTTTCAATCTCACAAATCACCTTCCCCCGTAACTATAGCTGATGGGTCCACCTATAGTATTGTAGGATCTGGCACTGTTAAGCCTACCTCATCTATTACCTTGCCTTCTGTGCTCAGTTTACCAAATCTTGCCTTTAATTTAATTTTTGTGAGTCGGCTTACCAAAGATCTTAACTGTTATGTCTCATTTTTCCCTAACCATTGCCTTTTTCAGGATTTTATGACGAAGCAGATTATTGGTAAAGGACATGTATCTTATGGTCTTTATGTTCTTGATGCATGGGTACCACGGTCTGTTGTGTGTCCTGGTATTGTCTCTTCATTTGAAGTACATTGTCGGCTGGGGCATCCTTCTCTACCAGTGTTAAAAAAATTGTGTCCTCAATTTTGTGACGTTTCTTCATTAGAGTGTGAATCGTGTCAGTTTGCGAAACACCATCGTAAGTTGTTAGGTGTTAGACCAAATAAAAAAGTTAGTTCTGCGTTTGAGTTAGTACATTCTGATGTATGGGGTCCTTGTCCTGTTGAGTCAAAATTTGGATTTAAGTACTTTGTTACTTTTGTGGATGATTTTTCGAAAATGACTTGGATATATTTTATGAAAAATCGATCTGAAATTTTCTCTCATTTTTGTGCGTTTTGTGTTGAAATTAAGACTCAATTTAACATCTCTGTGCGAATCCTAAGAAGTGACAATGCTAAAGAGTACATGTCAGATTCATTCCAGCGATACATGACTCAACATGGAATTCTTCACCAGTCTTCTTGTGTTGATACACCTTCTCAGAATGGAGTTGCCAAAAGGAAGAATAGACATTTACTTGAAACAGCTCGCGGTCTTATGTTTCAGACGAAGGTTCCTAAGCCATTTTGGGCTTACCTGTATCCACAGCATGTTTTCTGATCAATCGTATGCCGTCTACGGTACTCAGTGGAGAGGTTCCATACAATGTACTATTTCCGAATAAGTCATTATTTCCAGTGGAGCCTCGACTATTTGGAAACACGTGTTATGTGCGTGATGTACGACCCCAAGTTATTAAGCTAGATCCAAAAGCTTTAAAGTGTGTTTTTCTTGGATATTCTCGCCTTCAAAAGGAGTATCGATGTTATTCCCCTAACCTCAAGAGATACTTGGTTTCAACTGATGTGGTATTTTCGGAAAACACACCTTTCTTCTACTCTTCCCCTAAGCCTCCAAGCCAGGGGGAGGATGATGATTGGCTCATCTATACTTTTGTGCATCCGAATAGTTCTGGTGAACACTTTGAGGATGGTATTACTCCTATGGTTTCAAGTAACCAATTACCATATAATGGTCCTTCTGTTCCAGCGAAACCACCGATTGTTCAGGTTTACACCAGGCGACAAGAGACCAAAGATACATGTCCTGCACCAACTCCTTTGTCATCGGATCCTACTCAAAATGATCTTGATCTCCATATTAGTCTTCGTAAAGGTAAACGTCAGTGTACCCTTCCTAAATCTACTTATCCTATTGCCAATTTCATTTCATATAATCACCTATCACCCTTGTCTAGCTCTTTAATTGCTTCTATAGATTCTATCTCTGTGCCTAAGACTGTTAATGAGGCTTTGAGCCACCCTGGGTGGTCTAAAGCAATGCTCGAGGAGATCCTAGCGTTGGATGAAAATAACACTTGGGATTTAGTGAATTTACCTGAAGCAAAGAAGGTTGTGGGGTGCAAATAGGTGTTTGCAGTTAAAGTCAATCTAGATGGATCTTTGGCAAGACTGAAAGCTAGGCTTGTAGCTAAAGGATATGCTCAAACTTATGGGGTAGATTCCTCCGATACATTTTCTCCAGTGGCCAAACTCACCTCTGTTCGACTCTTCATCTCCTTGGCAGCCTCTCACAACTAGCCCTTATATCAGTTAGACATCAAGAATGCATTTCTTCATGGGGCTTTACATGAAGAAGTTTATATGGAGCAACCACCTGGGTTCGTTGCTCAGGAGGAGTCTGGGAAAGTATGTCGTTTGAAGAAATCTTTGTATGGCTTGAAACAAAGTCCTAGGGCTTGGTTTGGAAAGTTTAGCGAAGTTGTCCAGGAGTTCGGGTTAAAAAAAAAGCAAGAGTGATCACTCGGTGTTTTACAAAAACTCTACAGCTGGCATTATTCTTCTTGTTGTGTATGTTGATGATATTGTCATCACAGGAGATGCTGATACTGGAATTTCGTCCCTCAAAACTTTCTTGCATACTCGGTTTCATACAAAAGACTTGGGCCAGCTAAAATACTTCTTGGGAGTTGAAGTGATGAGAAGCAAGAAAGAGATTTTCTTGTCCCAGAGAAAGTACGTACTAGATTTACTTGCAGAAACAGGAAAGTTGGGAGCCAAGCCGAGTAGCACTCCAATGAATCCTAATGAACATCTTATGAAAGAAGATGGCGATTCCTTCGATGATCCAGATAGATACAGGAGACTAGTTGGGAAACTGAACTACCTTACTGTAACTCGTCCGGACATTGCATATGCCGTCAGTGTAGTCAGCCAATTTATGTCCACCCCTACAATTAAACATTGGGCAGCACTAGAACATATTTTATGTTACTTGAAGGGAGCTTCCTGGACTTAGCATACTATATACAAATCATGGACACACTCGCATTGAGTGTTTTGTGGATGTTGATTGGGCTGGTTCAAAAGTTGATAGAAGATCCACCACAGGTTACTGTGTCTTTGTCGGTGGGAATCTGGTGTCATGAAAAAGTAAAAAATAGAACGTTGTGTCCAGATCAAGTGCAGAATCCGAGTATAGAGCTATAGCACAATCTACATGTGAAGTTTTGTGGATACATCATCTTCTAGCTGAAGTGGGCTTAAAGCCAGTATTACGAGCAAAACTTTGATGTGACAATCAAGCTGCTCTTCACATTGCTTCAAATTCGGTGTATCATGAAAGGACCAAACATATCGAGGTCGACTGCCACTTTTATCCGTGAGAAGATTCAAGAGAACTTCATCTCCACGGGCTATATAAAGGCAGGAGAGCAACTAGGGGATATATTCACAAAAGCCTTAAATAGAATTCAAGTTGAATACCTTTATAACAAGCTGGGCATGATTAACATTTATGCTCCAACTTGAGGGGGAGTGTTACAAGTAGGCTTCATTAGTGGAAGTTAGTGGCATAATTCAAGGTTTGTTTAGTGGCATAATTATAGGCTTTATTCGTGGGAGTTAGTGGCATAATTATAGGCCTGTTTAGTGGAAGTCAAGAAGAATTATTGTCCTTAGTTAGACCTATTATATATGTGTAATGTTTGTATGAATAAATCACCAAAACCATAAATGTATTTTCTGATTACAATAATGATGCTATTATTATATTAATTATACATATATTATAAATAATAGCAAATAAATAAATAATTTAAGAAATTTTCGACTCTTTTTCATGTTCTAGTATTCCCCTCCCCCCCCCCCCCCCCCCCCCCCAAATTAATCAAAAATGGGACACTCGAGAGTTAGTAATAAACAAATATGTTATCTAACTAAAAAACAATAAAGAATTGATAGATTTCCAATAAAACTATTTCACATTAATTCCAGTAAAATATTTCTTAGTAGTCAAAGATTTAAAATGATAAAATAATTTTTATCATTAATCTCATTAAACGTACATAAACTTAATCAAGAATTTATAAAAGGGAAACAAAAGAACATTAATCACGCACTAAACAAACTTAAAGCGAGAAATCTAAAAATCTATAAATATATATATGGTTATAAACAATATATATATATATATATATATATATATATAAGTGTCAAAGTTGAAATTAAAAAACGAGCAGTACAATAAAAAGAAGGGCACAAAACATCTATTAAGTCTATAACTATATTAATATATGCATATAAACATATATGAGAATACACACACACACACTGACACACATGATATAATCTCCATACGCAGAAGCTACGGCAAAAAGGGGAGAGGGAAAGGGTCACTTGGAGATCTAGAGGAAGCGAGGAAGGTAGGGGAAGGGGGCTGTCGGTGGAAGAAAACGGAGGGAGAAAAGCAACCAGAAATCAACAGAAATTACTGGAGAAGAACCAGAAATTGCTGGAAAAAAGTCAAAAAAAACGCAGAAGAAAAAAATGGTTTCATGTGGAAGAGGACGTTGCAAGACGGGCATTCCTAGTGTCGGTGCTGAGTTCTTCAAAATCTTTGTGCCTCAACTCAATTCTCACCAACTTGTGCGTGTACTTTGATTTTTATTACTTTTTTTTATATAATTTACATATACTTTGATTTACTCCATATACCATTCCTAGAAATCCATATTTTATATACTTTGATTTTCTTGTTTCTTTTGATTTTAAATCCCCCTTTGCCCATGTGGGTTTTCTGGGATTGTGTTTTGGGGTGATGGGGTTGGGGTGGGTGGGGGTGGTTCTTTTAGGCTGGGACTGAGTTTGATAGAATTACAAGGGTGTGGAGAATTGATATGTATGTTATGATGAGCGGATATTTTTAGCCCTTGTGGAAAGATAATTTGCTAATTTAAAGTAGAGTAAAATGTTAAATTTTGTTTGAATTTGCATAATAAAATTGCATAATTGTGAATTTTTTTCAATCAATTCTTGTGGTATAGCAGAAAGGTTTTCATTCTTGAATGTTGTTTGCTTCTTGCATATTCCCAGGGATGGATTACATGATGGCAACACTCTTTTCCGTAATTGTTTCTTGTTTAGTACACTTTATTAGTGATTATTGGAACTCAAATTAACCAGGGCTGCATAATTTCTTTACCAGCTATAACTCAGGCAAAAGAACCGTTTTCATGATTCAAGTTTATTACAAGTGATGATTACCGAAAAAAAAAAAAAAGAGACTTGTTTCAATTACTAAGAACTCTCTATCTATTGAAATTATAATTACCATCCTTGAGGTTGCAAATATCACCAGCATTTAGCTGTCTGAACTAAAAAAAGGCCTCCTATATGTTGGATTCAGGGGTATTTGTAATTTCAATAGGCAGAGGGGTTTATTTGTGAAATGGAGACAAGTCTCAAGGGGCTTTTTGTAATTATCTCTTGTTATAGTTTGCAGTTTTATCTTCTATTATAGTGTCTAGCTCATTGTCTATTATATTGCATGGATATAAGCCAAGTGTATGTAATCCAAAATTGAGTTTTACGTTAAGAAATAGTTGATATTCTTGGCATGTAATCATGAAGTATAACAGAAGATGAAACACTTACAGAAATAGAGGATTCCAATTTGTTTGGAAATCCATGGATCCCAAACAGACTTCTAATGTGCATGTTTGGCTGATTAAAAGAACTTTTGGATTAAATCACTCTGGTAGTCTATCTGAGAAAATATTAGCCACTTTTTGATTTCTTTTCTTGCAGGTAGTTATTAAACTGAAATTTTACCACACACTTGGATATATATACCAGTTAACACTTCCTGGAAAGCCCCTATGGAAGTTCAGCCTATAAATGAACTTATTCATTCAAGAACGGAACCTAATGTTGCCTTTGTGTTATCTCACTTTGCTGGTGTGTGTTCCTTAAAATATTCATGTAAGCAGCAAGGTAATTAATTAGCTTCTTGCTAACACATTTATCTGTTTTATTTGATGCTGATATAGATTGAATGGGGCAGAGATATGAGCTCTTGGCTGGTTTCTAGTTATGAAATTTCGTCAAAATGTAATTGATTACATTCCAACATTTATAATGTATTATTATTATACTTTGAGCTGGACCACCTACTGAAGGCTTCCAGCAGAACATGAGTAGTTTGAATAACATATCCTGGTTTTGCGTTAAATTTCATCCTAGCTCCTTTGTTTCTTATTTTGGATTGTGTTGTGTTCCTTTTTGTATAATATGCTTTTTTAGGGACTTAACATATCATGGTCAGCCAGATTAAAAATGGTTCATTAATTATAGAATATTTCTCATGTTTCTTTTCATTTATATTATTGGATAATACACCTACACACCTGACATTTAGTGTAAATTCATTTAGACCCCCTGAGGTTTGTGTAACTATAGAAACATCTGAGGTTTCCCTGCTGTCAATTTTTTAGGGGGTCTAACTGTAAGATCAAAGTTGACGGCAGGGTAGTTTTCTGTAATTGTGCAAACTTCAGGGGATCAAACTGTGAGACAAAAGTTGGTGGCAGGGTTTTTTTTGGTAATTGTACAAACTTCAGGAGGGGGCTATATGCATTTTCCCTAAAGCTAATGGGATGTAGGTTTAATTATTCCTTATATTAATGCAGCACGATAATCATGTTTTTACAAGCATCTATTTTATTGTGTGTATCCCTTGGA